>OY288110.1:23928439-24151061 GCA_958431115.1 Syrphus vitripennis
ACAATTTTTTAGAATCTACTGAAATATTTAATGGTTCAGAAATGGGTGAAATAGAACTGAAGAAACTTGGGCCAGTAAGATTTGTCGTGACACTATTGGGAATTTAATATTTAGATGAAAAGCACATATTTAAAGTATCATCGTTTAGTAAGGTAAGGTAGAGTATTTTATAGGAAATCTTAATCCAAGTTTTCGACTATTTACCACATGTAGGCTTGCCACCAAGTTGATTTAACGGAAGAAAAATTGCTTGATTTTTTTTTTTCAAATGGGATGAGTTCGTTATTTTTTTTTCCGTTTTGCAACCTTTGTCAGCTTTTGTAGGTTAAGCTCGTTTTTATTTTCATCATTTCTCTTTAATCTTAATATAAATCTGATGTCAAAATCGGAGAAGTGTTCGCATATATTGAAGAATTCTGCAGATTTTTTCTCATCAAAAACCAACACAAAATATTGAAGGAATACAATTATCTTAAGAATTTTCGAAATAAATGTCCTCCATTAAAAATATCTAAATAATTTAACAAAAAAACAAATCTGTCAGCAAAAACTATTTCCCCACCATGAATGTGTGAAAAATAACGCCTCCATTATGATCCCACAATGCATAATATTATTCCCATTACTCTTTCTGTATCTGCGTATAATCTATTTGAAAAAATTGCTGTTTAATGTAATGGAAAATTAAATTTCACTCCTCGTCGCATACACACTTATTATAATTTTGATTCAAAAAAAAAAAAAAAATCTTAAAAAACGATTAAAATTTCGATTAATTTATTTAAAGCTATACAAAAAAAAATAAATAAAAATAAATAATAACGAAATCGAAAACGAACAAGAAAAACAATTTGTGTATATAAATATATATTTTTTTTATTTTTTAAATGAAGTAATACCAAAGTTGAATGGAATTCATCATTTCAACTTCAATAATACCGAGAACAATGCGCTGGGCTTACATCACAAAATGAGAAGAGAGAAAGACACAAAATAAAAAAAAAAATAACAATAATAATAACAATAAATTTCCATAGAGTCCTGGCGCTTATTTCAATTGCTTTGCTTGGAACGCTTCACATCATCCACTCACTATCAACGCAAAAAAAAACCGATTTAGTTTGGACAGTAAAAATGGCGCCCAACATGAGCCCATATAGAATCACTGGTAAATTTTTACTGCGAAGTACACTCCTTCCCTTCTATTATCTGGATTGATGTGCCTCTATGTGGGTGCGTTTTGTTGTTTTTAGTCCTTCTTAATCCGACTTAAAGCAGAAAAGAAAAAAAAATGGCTCGCCGATTTCATTCCGAATAATGATGGATATTTCCATAGGATCCCTTTTCAGGAATTTTTGTCCATCATCCATTTTCTGTGAACTGAATTGCGAGTGGTGGTTATAGTGGAAAATAAGGAGAAAATCTATCTCTGATGCGGGTTCACTAAATACTTTTCCATTTATACTTATTTTTGTTGTTGTATTCTGTGTCCTTACTCACTTTTCATCTTTGGTTTTATTTATTCTTCTTTTTCTTTTTTTTTCATTGCAGGATAATCTGTTGTGTCCTGTCCGAAGCTAGGATCTCCTTATCGTCGTAATAATATCGACGCAGCAGTCAACAAGCAAGCTGTCATCATTGTCATCCTCGTCGACGTACAGTTGTAGTCGTTATATAGTCGATGTCCTTGTCAAGTTGTCAAGCCGAGGAACATTTAATCCTTAAACCAGTAACCACTAACCGCATAAGGATATCATCATCGTTTTGTATATCGTATCGTATCGTATCGCATCACATCGCATCGCATCGGCAGCAAATCGATTGCGCTAGTGGAATTTCAATAAGGAACGGATAAATCGTCTATACCATTTTTGGTATTTTTTTTTGTTTCTCAATCCTCTGCCAATATGAAGATGTCAAAGTTATCGAACCAGACCAACTCACAGGATCCGCAGGCGGTTAATTCACGAGTATTCGTTGGCAACTTGAATACGTTTCAGTGCTCCAAAACGGATGTGGAACGTATGTTCCAGATATATGGCCGATTGGCAGGTATGCATATCATAATCCGAAATTCATTTTTTCGTTTATTTTTTCTGTAATTTTATTCCTGAGTCCTGGTCCTGGTTCTGGTCCTTTAATGCGATTAAAACATATTTCCATTGAATTTCGCTGTTGACCCATTTGACTATACCTACGGGGATATGTGATGTATTTAAAGTGATTCTTGTGATTTTTTGCAGGAATCTCAATGCACAAGGGATATGCATTTGTACAATTTACAAATCCATTCGATGCGCGGAATGCCTGCCATGGAGAGGATGGACGGACAGTCCTTAGCCAAACTTTGGGTAAGTCAAAACTATGGCTAAATTATATTATTTGTGTGTGTTCATTTTTTTTTTTTTGTTAAGTTAAATTGGGGATGTTTTATTGGATCAGTGCATTTCTAGTTTGAAAATTCTTTGACGTTTCGTGTTAGTAGCAAGTTATCCTTTTAAACATTATCCCATATATACAGCATAGTGCTTTTTTTTGTTGCATTGAACATTCGCTGTATTTATATTCCTCGTCGACGAAGAGCGATAATTTTCACTTTTTCACTTCCGGAGTATTGGCCGAGAACACTGTTCTATAAAATACATTCCAAGCTATATATGTAGCCTGAGTCAGTTAACCTTCCCACGGATGTGTTAGGGGGTTATGGGTGGTTTTGAATTTAACAAAGGGGTCGATGTAGATGTAGGGGCCGTACTTTGGTTTTTAGAGCTTCAACTTAATACATGTATTGGGCACAATGTTCTTATATTCCTTTTCATAGACAAAAAAAAATACAATGAATTCCGTTTTAGTGCATTGCACTTGGGGTAAATTTATTGCCTGTCGAAGTTCTGTCTGTTTTTATTTCGACTAATTTCGAGCAACGATAAATTTATTGCCATTTGGCTTTTGTCTCCTTGGGGGCAGTCCATATTATAGTTTGTGTTGGGTGACTTCAAGCAATATATATAGCTGCACACAGAGCTTCGGTTATACATTATTTGAATTCACACAGACGGAAAAAGATTCTACAAATTTTTTAAACAGCTACGAAAAACATATTTTTTATCTTGAAGTTTTTCAAAACAATAAACAGAAAGATAAAACTCAAAAACTTTATTTTTACTTCCGAAGTGGAAATAAAGGGGTCACGTTATTGTGTCTGTCTTTCCATTGACCTACAGCCTAAACGGGTGAGTGGATTTTCTTGAATCTTGACTGACATATTATAGTGGGACGTATTTTTGGACGTATCTTCAAAAATAACCTGACATTTATGTGGTCGTTTTGTAAAATAAAATTTTCTCGAAAACGCGACGCTTTTCATTTGAAAAACATTGAATAAATATAAAAATATTCCAAAATGTGTGAGGTACAGTTACCTTAAATATCATCATTTTTTGATTTTCGATTTTCTCAGAAGCGCTTCAAAAAAATGTAATAAAAATTTTTATGCAAAATCATTTGAGAGTTATAAAAAGAATTCAATACCAAAATTTTTCAGTTTTGGAAAATGATTTTTTTGAAAATGAAATTTTTTGAAATTTGGTGCAAAATTGTTTTTAGTGTACTATCTTGAATAATTTGAACAAAAATTTGTTTTATTTTGAAAATAACTTTCCATACGAATGTTAAAAAATAATTTTCCAAAATTTAAAATTTTTTAAAAAGGAAAATATCTAATTGTTGTTGTGCATTGTTATCCAAAAATCTTGTAAGTTAATTTCAATTTATTAATGGATATTTTAATTCCTGCGTTTCAAACCCTGAACCTGTTCAAGTTTTTTTTTGTCGAGATCAAATTTTTTAGTACGTTTTTGAATAATCAAAATTAATTAAAGAATATATTTTTTTGTTAATTTAATTTTGACGCTAGATGGCGCCCCATGATTGGTTGAATTTAACCCTTTTAATAAAATAATTTTGTCCATTATTCTAATAATACTCCAGAAAATAAAAAAAAGTCCTAAAAACTGAAGTTCAGTGCGCTTTTCTGAGCGAAAAAAAGTCTGTGAAGTTTTCAAAACATTTATCACTTAGACTAACGGCACCTCGGATTTGCAGTTTATTAAGCATTTTTTACATTTCTATTCCCGATTTTGCTGTCCATCAAAAAATTTGTGTAATCGCCTTCACAGTGAAGTTATCAGTAGGTAAATGCCCTTTTCTCAGCAACCGCTAAAAAAAAAAAATAAATAAAAATTTTCTAAAATTTTGAAAAACTGCAAATTCGGAGATACATATATTTAAATACAATGATTTTTTAAAGCAAAGTCCAAAATAATACTCCTCGCTATTGAATTCATGTTCAATAAATTTAAAATAAAAACTTTTAAATAGAACTTAAAATCAAAATATTCAAATATTTAAATACAAAAGCCTACTATTTTAAGAAAATAAAACAAAAAGTGTATAAACGTCGGAAGAGGGCTTTTTTAAAACAAATTAAGTTTTTCTTCTCCATCAGCACTATATATACCTCTACTTATTATTATGAAACAATAACGAAAGTATCTACTCTCTTGTTCTGCAATGACGTCCATTCAACACCCTCTAGAATTACTGATCCTGAGTGTTGTATTCATCAAGCCCATTATCCACTTTTCATTCATTCATTCATTTTTTTTTTTTGGCTTAAAGCCATCTACAATTCAACAGTATACTCTCTTTAATTTCTCCCAACTTCTCTACCACCGCCGCTGCCAACAACAACAAAAAAAACCATTTCCATCATTCCCCACAACTTGGCTATATCCTTTCAACCCACTTTATTCATCCGTCCATCTTCATAAACATTAAAACCAAGTTAAAAAAAAAAGAAAGAAGAAAAATATTATAATATTTAAGCCCCATCCACTCAGATATTTTAACAAAACAATACCAGAACCAAACCGAACCACTATTCAACTACCATCATCAAAAACAAGGAATTAAGTCACTTAGCCGAGTTGAAATGGCTCAAAAAAAAAGAGAAAAATGAAAACAAAACAGAAAGAAAAAAAAAAAACTTTTCATAATTAAGAAGAAGCCTCCCAACACCCAGCTCTCTCTTGTTGTTCTCTGAAATGTGCAAGGAAGTTGCTACAAAACTTCAAAAAGCAACATCTTCTACCACCACAGTTCTTATTCCAAAATGTCTGTAATCTGTATTATAGCAGAGCAGAGCATTATAGGCCAGAAAGTAGTGTTTTTTAATGATTTTTGAAATCCTTGCATCATTTTTTCTTATTGAATAAAGTGTAAAATGAAAATTGGTAAAAAGTATTGAAACGTTACCTCCCAGACTATGCACAACTAAAGGGTTGATGTCGGTAGTATTTTCTAAAAAAATACAAATTTTGATTCTGTTTTAAGGAAATGAGTTAATGTGATGTTTATGCCAGCTTAATCATCATTCAACAGTTGTTGGCAACAAACAAATGAATGACAATGTCAAAATCGTGGTGCATTGTCAAATCTTTTCCTTTAAAAAAATCTCCCCTCTTCTGTACCTTCTTTAGATTTTTTTTATATATTTCGCTCCTCTATAAAAAGGATCTGGAATTTATTCTCTGCTGTTGTTGGCAAGGACGAGAGCGACGACGATGACGACGATGACAACTACAACAACGACAGTACTTAATATTTATTTTTAATTAAATGCACATTTTTGGGATTTTCCGGTGTGGTTTGGATATTTCAACCCCATTGCCAAGCTTATAATCCTTTCTCTTCTGCCTCCTCCGGTGGCGATGCGATGGTGGGCATTTAATAAACTTCATATGCGTTGTCAATCTATCTCTTGGCTACATAAGGGATGTTAAAGCTTTTTGCATGACTCGTCGTCGTCCTCTCATCCCCCATCTATGTCTGTAATAATAGTAACACATAAAGTGCTGCATATTTGTGTGTAATGCCAAAAGGAAATTTCATTAGAGACTCTAAGTGCATTAAGATGTTTTCTGTAAAAGCGCAAAATTGTTCCCAGTTTTAAAATTTGAATAAATCTCATGCACATCAAAAAAAAAAAAAAAGAATGAAAAAACATAGAAAAGAACCAAAAACATTTGAAAGGAGGAGCGGGTTGTACGGTTAGATGATGATGATGATGCATATACATACCCCCTTACTTCGTATGCACTCGTGTGGATTCAGGAGCGAATTTGTCAGAAGTTAGTGAGGTCATTTTTTTGCAAGACCATCTCCAATCGAAGTCTTAAAATTTGTTTTAATAAAGTGCTTCGATTTAGTTGGTGTTTTGAAGCAAACGAGAAATGTTTCATAAATAAGACAAATGAGAATCGATTGTTGGAGTTAAAGTTGACGAAGTATCGATATTTCCCAATGATTAAAATTCTCTTTGGGATTACGCTGTGCTACAGAATTGAGCAGTTTTTAAGTTTTGAAGTGATATAGTAGAGGCTGTAGGTGAAGGGTGTTTTTTTAGAGTTATAGAAATTTGAAATGAAATAAACGAAGAATGAATTTAAAAAATTGATATGAAATTGAATTTATTCGAAAAATAATCTTTTGGTATGATAATTAAAATATGATTTCTGGCACTTGACGTAATTTAATCTGGATCTCCAATTGTCGATCACTTTTTTCAACATTTGTGACCGTATATCGGCAATAATGGGGCGTAGACTAGCGACTCCATATTTACCCACAGAAAGAGTTCCAAAACGGTTACCAAACGTTTCCTTCAAGTCAGTAATGATGGCTCTATAGCGGTCACCATTGACGGTAATGTTCTGGCCAGCATCGTCCTTAAAGAAGTACGGACCATAATTCCACTAGCCTATAAAGATCACCAAACAGTCAGTTTTTCTGGATGTAATGGTGTCTCAACATACACTTGAGGATCTATTGACGTAACCATTCAACTAAAAGTGAGCTCCGTCGCTAAACAAAATTCTCTTATGGAAGCGTTGTTCAGGTGTCCGTCTATTCATGCTGAAATGCCACACCCAACTCCTTAACAGCTGTTGAAATGGCCGACAGTTCAAAAAGTGTTGCCAACTTAAATATTTGTAATGTATAACTAAAAAAAATCTTTTATTTTTTTTATGAAACTCGTAGGGAAAAATTACGGTTTTAAATATTTTTAAAGTAAATATTTATGTTCCTTGACATATTTTTAACCCGTTTTAACCTTGTTCGACTGAGAACATGGGCGCCCAAAGGGTGGTGCAAGGGGGGCAAGTTGCCCTTTCGTGGCCTTGAAAAAAAGCATTTTTACAATTTTTTTTACAACAATAGGTACATATCACACAAAATAAGAAATTTTGAGAAAAGAAATAAAAAATACTTACCCGTTTCCAAAATACTGAGTTTTCAAAAAAAAATTGATTAGCTTTTTGAGATGATATTTATGAGAAAATCGAACATCAATAATCTGGTTCTATAAAGGTACCTTTAATAACGGTTTTTTGATTTTTTTTTTACATTTTTAAAAACACAAATACATGAAAGCCTTTAGAAATAAATTTATTTAAGTGAAAAAATTCAGAGGAATTAATTTTCGAACTCAAGATTTTGAATTTTTTTTTTAAATTCTAGTCAATCACTATTTTTGTTTTCAAAGTAAAAATGTATTTCAATAAGTTATTTACTTTAATTTAAAAGATCAGCAAATATTTGAACATTGTTATAAAAAAAAATAATTTTATAAAATTCTATCGAAATCGGCACAAATAAATATTAACTGCCATAAAATAAAAAAATTAGAATGAAAAAAATAATATTAATTTTAAATTTCTATGGGCCTTAAAATTTAAATGCATCTAACAAACGCCCCTGTGCGCTCATTGAATGCAATTTCATTCATGTGCGGTTGTCTGGTTTGTTGACAGACAAATCGTTTGTGGTGCATTGCATGCATTGCATGTAGTAAGGCCACCAAAATGAGGTGAATGCAAGGGGTTGGGCAATGGGCAGGGTAGGGTTGAGACGACGACGGCGTATAATATAGTCACAGTATAGAATAAAATGAAATTAATTTTTTTTTTGTCCAAAATTAGACGATGGGAATACAATTTGAGGGTAAATATAAATTTACATTTGACGGCACTCAATGAAAAATAATAAATGTGAGGACTCTATGCAACTATATATCCACAAAGTCTTATTGCTTTTTAAACATTTTGTTTTATTTAATAATGCAATTGAAATTGGCTGCAGTTTTGATTTCCATCATTTAATTTACTCATTTGCCATCTGACCAATTGTTTGGATATACATAGATTTGTGCCGAACTCATGCCACACATAGAGCGCAGTGCAGTAGTGCATTTTCTATCAAAAAATAGCCAGATTAATTAGTGTATATGATTAAAAAAAAATTTACATAGCTACAGTGTTTTCAAAATACTGGAATGCCCAAAAACCTTTACAAGGAAAATATTTATTTTACAATTTAAAAAACATCAAACTTTTGTATCAAAAATTAAATTTATCACCGAAAATGTTCAAGGTAGGCGGACAGAAAAAAAAATAGAAAAACCGAAAACCAAAAGTGCAGAAATTCCAAAATGCAGATCACCGAAAATACCGAAACCCCAAAATCCTTCAAATAAAAACTATGGAAAACACAATACACCGGCAATTTGGGTTTTTCACTATCTTAGATTTTCGAGATTGTAGAGTTTTTGAATTTTTGGTTTTCAGAATCGGGATTTCTGCATTTTGGTTTTTCAGGTTTTATATATTTTGAATTTTAAGATTTAAAGATAAATTTAAAGATTCAATAGGTGAACGAAAACATTGCCTATATAGAGAATTATATACATAATACGGATAATCCAATATCCAAAAGTCCTAAATCTATAAAATCGAAAATCTCGAAAACTCAAAATTCCAGGATTCTTGGTTTCCATTATTTTATTTTTTAAGAAAATTTGGGTTTTCTGGATTTGTAGCTTTAATGATTTGGGTTTTTGAATGGATTTTCATTTTTTGGGATCATGAAGATAATTTAATACGGTTCAAAAATTAAAATTACAGCTACAGGAAAACAAAAAATCGTGAATCCCCAAAATACTTTAAAACTCAATTTCTTAAAATAAATCATAGCGGAAACATATTATCCAGAACTCTTAAAATGTCGAATGCTCAAAATCTCAAATGAATAAAGTCAAGAGAATTTGGATTTTTTTTCCGTATTTTTGGTTTTCTAAATTTTTGTTTTCCCAGATTCAAAGTTATCTAAAAAAACCTAAGGTCCCGGAAAGCAAAATATATAAAACACAAAATGTCAAGATTTTGGGCTTTGACGTTATTTTAGGTTTTTTAGATTTTAGTTTTTTCGGGATTTGGGGTTTTCTCGACTCTGGGTGTTTAGGGTATTGAAATTTTGGGATTTAAGGTTTTATAGATTTTGTTTTTTAGTTGGGATTTTTACTTTTCTGAAGTTTAGATTGGTTTTATAGGCCCTTATTCCCAGCAGCCCAAAATATCGAAACACACACAACCCCGACTTTGTAGATCATTTTTTTTGGGATATTGAGTGTTCTAGATTTTAAGACTTTTAGAATTGTCTGCATGATTGCTTTGTGAGATTTTGTAATTTTAGGATTTCAGTTTTCAAGATTTTTACACTAATGTTGAAAATCAAGGAATGTTTTTGAAAGTTAACAAGGAATTCATCTTAAAACTACCTGGTATCTCGTATCAACCATTTGTAATGTTTTTGAGATTCGTATCTTATTAAGTTTCAATATTCTGTGTTCCCAAATCTCAACTGAAATTTTCGAGAATTTTTATTTTTGTGCAGTGCAGTATATGCACCTACTAAACGGCTGGTTGCCTGTTTATCTGGTTGGCTGAATACGTTCCATTCACGCCACGTCACGCTTTTGGCATGCCAAAATGGAAATAGCTTTCAAATATTTTACGATTTGTTATGCCCTCGATGATAGTCAATTAGCATATGTATCCCATGAGAGCGTGAATATGGTGGACCACTTTTATAATTTTTGTTTGATATAATAATAATTGTGTTGATATTTTGATGATGTTGATGATGATGATTTGTCTTTTGATGAAATATTTGTGTTCTTGTTAAGAGTTTAAAAAGAATTTATTTGACATTTCTGAAGAGGAAAATGCAAAAAGGTGACGAGACAAAGAAGAAATTTTCTTTTCTTTTCTATTATAAGACAGGAAGGTTGTGCACATTCGAAAATTATTGTTTATGAATTTATGAAAGTGAATTTTTTTAAAATTTATTTTATAATTAAATATTTTTGAATTTTTCAGATGTTAATATGGTAGCTGAACCAAAGCCACACCAAGTTGGACGGAAGCGGCAAAATATAACCAAAACCGGAAATGATTGGTAAGTTAACCTACTCACCTAAATTTTTGATTGATTGACCATTTTTCCGTTCAAGAAAATTCAATTTTCCCCAAACCTCCATCTAATTTTGTTTAAAAAAAAAACATACCTCTGCCTAAGTCACACGTCAAACAAAATAAACCCAAAGTCACTTCAAATTTGACAAAGCTCCAATTTAATGGCCAAACATATTTAAGAGGCAAATCCATTTATAATTTTGCTGGACAACCTTGATACGCGGTTTCAGTTAAGTCATTGAAATGCTAAACGGTCATTATAGAATGAGGGGAAAAAATGATTGATGGCTATTATTATAGACTGAGTTTCATTTATAAATTTATACCAAAAAGGCAACCCTTAATCAAATTGGACATTGGTAAATGGCTGAGGAGTATCAAAGTATACAAAATAAAAAAAAGGGAAGGTCATTTTATTTCGACGCTGGAATTTCTTGCACGCACAAAAATAAAAAAACAGAACTTCTTTGGTTTTCTTTTAACTATCCCAAAATTTTCATATCTACTTCATATTATATTTTTTTGTAATAATTTTTTTTATATATTTTGGGGAGTGGTATTTCAAATGTTCTTATATAATACAAAAACAGAGACAGGGTAATGGTTTTGTATAACTGTATAATAATGACCAAGAAGACATGCAATGTCGCATATATGAGAGAGTGACAACATTGCATGTGATGTTCCATTTAGTGGCTATACAAAATGTTGTGTTGCATGACACAAATTATTGGTGTTAGAATTTTTTTTTTTTTTGAACGTTGTGTTCATGCGTGATGTGCATGATGGAGGTGTGGTGGAGGAGGTCAGTATAAAACCATTAAAACAGAGTAGTTTGTTAAATGGATAATTATTTGTTTTTAACATGATTTGGGTGTTAATTCTAATTAAGATTTAAAATGTTTTTTAACCTTAAAAAGAGAACGTCTGTAACAAAACCCAGGTCAACTGTTAACAAGGAAAATAACTACAAAAAATTGTTGCATAGTATTTAAAACATAAAGTACCGTTAAAGCGAAAAAACTTGTAGAATTTTTAATTGAATATTACGAGAACAGCTTGACAGATATTGACAAAATTTTATATAGTGTCGTTTATTTAGGGTGCTGAATCATTTCAAACAAGTCTCATTTCGGTCATTTTTAATTATATCCTTAGGAAGTTGTTGAAAGAAATCTTTTAAAGGGACATTGTCAAAATATTTTTTAATTTTTTTTTTTAATTTCAAAAACATCAATTCGCTTAATTTATCAGGCTTAAAATTTGTCGGCAAGTTTTCGTTTAGTCATTATTTATTTAACTAAAATATCAGTTACACAGCTAAAATATTATTTTGCATTTTTCTTCTCGACAATCTTTTAGCTTCCACGTATTATTTTTGGTGTTTTGCTTTTTTTTCGCTTCCTTCAGCTTTATTGCTAAATGATATGTGAGAAAAGTGGTTCCTACAATTCTGTCTGTCAGTCTGCTGATTTGTCTGTACATTGACACGATTTCCCTTTCATGTAACTGTTACGAAAAAAAAACTTATTTATCTTAAAACGGCTCTTACGATTTTGATAAAAGATTTTCCACAGATTTCTGTAATCTGTAATTAAAATTTTATTTGGTCAAACAAATTACCAATTCTAATGATGAATTTAATGCCTTTTCATTTTGTTTTAAAAGACTTTCTTGTTTTTGATGCCAACCTTTATGCTTATCGCTCAACACTCAGGCCCGTGCAGCAGATTAGGAGTTTTCGTAGAGCATGCACTTAGCCGTTAGTCTTATGCGTAAGTAAAGAAGTGGTAGCAGAGTGGTTTCCCAGTCAAATTTTTTCCGGATTTCTGGAGGTAACTTCGAAATTTCTGCTATCATTAGTGACTTTAGTCCTAGCCGATAAACAGATGCTTTTTTATTTGTGTCAATATCATGTACTTGGTCTTATCCTCGTTTACTTTAACGATTTTCAATTGTTCTTCAATTGCCTTAAAGGACCTCTGTAAAACGGCAGGTTGTGAAGGTCCATTGATGCCACATGTTCCAATAGTTATACGGATCAGTTTATGATGGTGTCTACAGTGTTGACGCCAGATCTACACACTATCGGCTTCAAAACGTGGGTGAAGAATTTCTCATGATGGCGCATCTGCTTAAGAAAATGCTATTTCCAAATCATTATCGATGTCTTTTCTTGTTTTTCTCATAACCGGAAAGCCTTACGTTAGGGAAGGTAGGGGATAGCAGGCCAGATAATCTTATGACAGTAATCAATTGTGATAATAAAAGAGCTACCTTTTGCTAATTAGGGTTTCATCCCTCACTATCTCTTTTCCAGAACCTTGGCTAGTACTGGAAATACTTACTGATCTCAGCTCTAAGTGTCTGAATGTAGCCACGTAAGGTCTCTAACTTCTAAACTGTTGACGACACTCGGAATCAACACTCGCGTTGTGAAACTGGGCATCGTCAAGTGGAATCAAATCAGTTTTTTTCCCGGATCGTACAATACACAATCATCAAAAAATTCTGAAATTAATTCAACTGTAATACAACAACTTAACAGAATAGATATGAATCTTATTATTAAAAAAAAGCGTCATTGCTTTAAGATGTCTCTTTTTATTTTCTTTACTTTAAATAAACAAAAAACTTTATAAGCCCTTGAATTCAATTTCCCTCGTACATTGCGCAGACATTTCAAATAGTACTTCAAACATTCAACCTCATTCTGTCGTCCTCCATTTGTTTTATTTACATTCCATTTAACATTTATTTTATATTCCCTTCACAAATAACACCAATTCATCACTTAACTGTCCTACCATATCGTCGCCAAAGAGCGGGCGGCACTTTAAAAACAACAACAACAAAAAAAAAAAACTTAAATAAAATAAAATCAACCGACCATTCACTCACACATTGTACTTATATACAATACCTACTTATAACGCCTAGGGTTGACAATATAAAATAGTTCCTGAAAGTCCCCCTCTATTTTTTTTTTGTTGCGTTACACCTTTTCATTTCCACACACAAAAAACCACTTCATTCATTCACAATCCACACATTTGATACAGTAAACAATTTTCGTAAAAAGACCCACACCGGGCGCCACTCGGTATAACTGTATCGCTAAAATCAACAACAGAGTGAACATTTTTGCTGAATAAATGAATGCAAGCGACCGGAAATAAATCGTAACTTTTCTCCACTGCATTCGTTCCGGGTTTCCATCCAGTTTTAGGGTAAAGTCACAACCACACGTAAAAAAAAAGGAAACCTTGAAGGGAACATTTTTCCGAGTGGAAAATTCGTTGGTAAACACCACAAAACCAACCCTCTCAACGACTGACACCCGCTCCACTTTACTTTTCACTTCACTGGGAGTTGAAAGTTTTTGTGTGACCGACACTTTTTACCACACTGAATTTGTCCAGTTGTCATCACTGAAACTGAATCAACCTTCCGGAACTCCTTTCCTATATTCTGTTCTTCCACAGTTAAAGAGTGTATATAGTGCTGACCTGATATTCTCTCTCCAGGACATGACGACGACGATGGACGTAGTCATTCACTGTTTGTCCCGCATCTGTGTGACAGTCCGAAGTTTTATTTATATAAATTGTTTAAGGTTAAACTGACTTCAAACCCCCCTTGACTTTCCCTTGGCTCCTGCAGTTCTCCAAATCAGGCCAGAACAAAAAGTCAAACAACGCCCGTTGACGACACTCTGAAGTGATTCCTGAAGGTGTGGTGGATTCGGTTTAACCACTAACTACCAGCTTGTGGGCGACCTCGGTAATTTATATAAATCTGTGAGGATTTTGAGTTGTTAAAGACTTTTGAAACACACAAAACCCAAAGTTAATCGAGGGTGAGAAGGGTTGGTATATAATTCTAAATCAAATATTGACAGCAACTTTTGTCGGTATTTCTCGCCTTGATGTCCTTTGGGGGTGTGACCAGCATGAATCCATTTAAATTATGTTGAATAAGAAATTTTTGACAAACCTTTTAATTTGTTGTTTTCTTCTTTTTCTTTTCAGGGATTACTACTACGACAGGTATGCAGCAGACCTTCAATTATTTATTTATTTTGAAAATGTTTCTCTATCATAATCATCCACTTTTTGTATACAGCTACTATTCATCGACCCTATTCCGGGCAGCTGGTGCTCGTCCCAAGAAGCGTAAACGGTTAATGACACCACAAGCCCGAATGCTGACCGATTCGGTAAATAATGGCACTCTGAATGCGGCTGTCGTAGCCGCAGCCGCCCAACAACAGCAACAACAGCAACAACAACAGCAACATCAGCAGCATGCTGCTGCCGCTGCCATGGCAGCTATGGCCAATCTACTGCCCCAGCAACAACAACTAATCTTGCATCAGCAAAGTTTACTATCGAATGGAGCCGCTGCTGCTGCTGTGGCTGCTGCAGCTGCTAATGGAATGGTTAATGGGGTGGGTGGTACTGGGGCTGGGACAACACCCCATCATAGTTTGAATGCATTTTTGCAACAACAACAGCAGCAGCATCAGCATCAGCAGCAACAACAACAGCAACAGCAACAACAACAACAGCATCAGTTTGCAGGACTCCATTTGAAACCAACCTCACCCACAATCAATGCAACTCCGTCGACGGCTGGGGTTCTTTCTACAGTAGTGCCATCCACATCGTCGGGCATCACAAATAATAATCCGATGACGACAACGGTCGCACCGATGGCGAATTGTGAACCAATGTCAACATTATGTGTAAACAGTTCATCACTGATTCAGCAGCAGACGAACCATAAACAGCAGCAACAGCAGCAGCAGCAGCAACAACAACAACAACAACACCTACAGCAGCAGCAATTGTTCCAACAACAATTGCTGCAGGTTAATGCACAACAGCAGCAGAATCAGCAGCAACAGCAACAGCAAACACAGTGGGGGCCATTCAAATTGTACAGTAAGTTATATTTTCTATTTTTGGTTTGTTTATTATTTATGCTAGCAAATCATTTGACCTACTACATACATTAGTATGGAAAATTAAACTCAAACAAGGTTGAGATGTGCCCTGAATCAAAAAAAAATAATTTTTATGATTCTTGAAATGTCGTTACCTTGTGAATTGAGAAAAAAAATTTTGTTTGAAACAAAACCAAAACTATAGGTTTTTGATGTGCGGAACTCGAATCTGACGTCAAAAAAAAATTGAATCATTTCTCGTTTTTGCAATAGTCCAGTTCGAAAATCTCAAAAAAACGATATTTTTTTACATTCTCTCAAAAATGCCTTTGATATGTTTTTTGAATTTAGCTATTTTAAGAAATAGTTTTGAAACATACAATTTCAAACTAAAAATTTTCCTAATTCAATGCTATTTTTGTTTTTAAGATTCAATTTTTTGTTTTTAATACTTTAATTTCAAGTCAAACGTTAAAAACCAGATGGTCTTAGATCTTTAGTTTTCAATATATTATTTTTTTTTACAGTGCGATGTTTGGAAAATTCTGTCATCAAAATTTTAAGATTCGTAAAAAAATTGAGCTTGACATTACGATAGCTGACGATTTAGTTTGTCTGGCGTAGGGTTCAGTTTTTTGAAGCTTTTAAACCGTTTAGACCAAACTTGTTTATTTCGAAAACGACTCAAAAGCTTTTGTGGGCTTTTAAGTATTTTTAATATCAAATTTGGCCCAAAAATATTACTCTAAAAACAACTATAATTGTAGGTATGTACATGGCTGTCGTATTTTCGTATCTTTGAATGAGTTATTCTATAAGCATCTCAAAATCAAAAAAAAGTTTCAATTTAAAAAATTATTTTCAAATTTAGAGCTGATTTTTCTATTTCACTTCGAGAAATTTGAGACTTCTGAGAACTTGCTTTTCTTAACATTTGTATGGGAACTACCGATATTTTCGAAAGTAAAATTAATTTTTGCTCAAATTATTAAAAGCAGTGTTAAAAAACCGTTTTGTACCAAATTTAAAAAATATTTATCAAGTCGTTTTTTAAATTGTTAATTTTCAAAAAATTATTTTTCTATTTCTCAAAACTTAAATTTTTTTAAATTATAGTATTAAATACTTTTTTATAAATTTAAGTTGTTTTGAGAAAATCGAAAATCCAAAAAGTTTTCAAAAAGCCAAACAAAAAAATGTTTGGCAGGTACTCTTATTTTTAGTCTTAGAAAAACCAAAAAAAAAATATTTGACTGTTACCAGTCGAATTGTTATTTCCTGAACACCAGCCATTATACTGGGGCGAAACGCATATTTGAACACTTGAAAGCTGGGTTATATTTTATTCATGATTTTAAATCATATTAATCAAAAAAAAAAAGTCTGAAAATACGGCTCGAGTTACTACGTTATACACCAAGATTAAAGAAAACTGCGTCAGTACATTTATTAAACATATTCTTACATTGATTTTAAGAAGTATTGTCACGTATTTTGATACTTAAAAAATTCCATGACGTAAATTTTTTTTTAGGATAAAAACACCAGAAAAAATAATTTTATACAAAAAAATCGTCGAAAATGATTTTGAACCGCCAGAAATTGTGGAAAAATATATTTGTCAAAAAAAATTTTTTGGAAAAAAATAGTCGAAAAATCAATGTTCTTAAAAAAATTTTCAAAACGATACGACACTTAAGTGTTTAACTTTTTAAAATTCAATTTTCAAACTTACATTTGAGGAAAAAAGAATAATTCTCAGTACAAAAAGTTTAGCTTTCACTGCACTATAGTGGAAAATTTAAAACAACTTAATACAAAACCAAAAATTTAGTATGATACTAGGTTTTTTTTTCTAAACAATTATCTTCCTTATTTTGGTGCTAGCCTGATAAAAATTTTGCGCTCACATTTTCTATCTCACTCCTCCTAACTTGCAACTTAGCAACATTGCACGTCATATTCATTAACGTAATGCTTGTAACTATTTTCATACAAACAAACAATATCCCGAAAAACTACCAAAAAATTACGTCTTCCTAATATGAAAAGTTCACAAACCTTTTGTGATTTATGAATATAAGGGGATAATGGATAAACAATTGCCACAATTGTCCAATCTAAACTTGAAAATACCACAAAAGGATCATGTCCGCGGGGGCGGAGTGAGTAAAACAATCCCACCTAATAATAATTGTCGACCACCACAAACACTGGCCTTGCCATTGTTGCGAGCTATGCACAGGCACACATTGTTGCAGATGCAGGCGTAAAAAGACACTTCCCCGATACCATGGCACACAAAACGTTATTATAACCCAAAATGTCCTTTTTGCAAAATGTGGAAAAACAGATGAATATTTTGTTTGTGTTTGCAAAAGTGCTTACGCCTTACAACTTACATAACTACTCAGCAGTTTAATACCAAATGTGTCCTTTAGCCTCGTTGCCGTTGCGTTGGTTGGTTGGTTGGTTGGATGTTGTAGACAACGTGTTTTTTTTCTGTTTTGTTTGTTTCACCAGATTGCTCGCCTTCTTCCCGTTGTCCCGTTGCGTTGCAGCAGCTTAACAAAATTTACTTATTTAAAGTTGTTTCTTTGTTGATTCTAGGTAATCCGGACACATTAATTTGTGGCAACTGCAGAGAATGCTTCTCGGACCTTGGTGAATTATTGGACCACAAAAGGACTTACTGTAAATTAAGGTTTACATGCAAGTGCCAGGACATAGCATTAGCATCAAGTAATTAATTTATTAAAAAAAAAGCTCCTTTAATCGTTTGGAAGAGAGAATGTTGAGTTGAGACATCAATTTTTTTTTTTTGAAAGTGCAGTATCAAGGATTATCATTTTTAACAGGATACTCAACTCAGCTTCACATCCAAACTAAAACAGGATGCAAATTAACATGATGTTTAATTTTGCATCTATCTCTGTCTCTATTCCTTTTAGAAAATCCACCCGCGGGAGCTAAACTTTTGTGTGCAGTTTGTAAGGATGCATTTACAAATCCATGGGATCTGATGGTGCATGCCCAGGCTGCCCACATGGTGAACATCTATACGCTGGGCAATGAGGCATCATCAGATACCACAAGCACTGCAAATATAAACAACAATAATAACAACAACAACAATTCTAACAGTATCAACAAAAACAACAAGGAAATAAATGGAATCAGCCAAACGAATGGTACATCTGTAACCGAAAGTGACGTTTGTATTTCAACAGGAGCCGTTACTGGTGGCGGAGGTGAAGGGAATAAGCCAGTTGAATTAGTACCATCCGCCACACTAGTTCCGCCTAAAGTCAATGGCACTTTAAATGGCAGCGTCGTCGTCGTTGGTGGTGTCAGTAGCTGCAACAATAGCTTTTCGGGTGATGGCAATGCCAGTGATGGTGATGCTTGCATGGAAATCAATGGCGGCATGATGTGCAGTCTGAATGGTTCAATTCCCAAAGAGGTGAGCACTTTATCCGTCCTTTGTGTTCCAATAGTTATAGTGCCGAGAGTGAAATGTGATTTTTAGGGTGTTGCCTGAATGTTGTAGATGAATGTAGACGAATGAAGTGCGTCTGACATTTTATTGTCTGGGGTTTGGATGGATAACGTTGCAAATTTTTAAGAAAATAGATAGATGTGTGCCGCTTAATTGACACAAGAGGGCTTATTATTGTAAGTGAATGGGGTTGTAGTTTCATAGCCAAAAGGGCTTTTTCGCCAAATTAAAAAAAAAAGAGAAATGTGTGCTGTACTATAATTGGATATATTTATTTTACGCCTAAATATGTTTTTTTTTTCAATCAAACACAAGGTTGAAAACGAACAGGAAGTTATTCAGACAGATTTTTGGTGGGCTGAATGTTGTGGAAATGGAAAATAAATTTTATCTAAGCTTAAGTATTTATAAAGGGTCCGCGAAATAACTTTTTTTTTTGCAAATGCTATAAAAATAAAAATACTGAATATTTTCTCAAAATTTCTTTTTTTATTTGAAAGTACAATCCTTCCGGTGTATAATGGAAAATAATTTCATTCAAATGGCTGCTTTGGCTGGCCATGCAGTACCCTACACGATCGGTCCAATTTTTAAGCACATTATTGATTGTGTGTATTTCACCAATGGCTTCACGAATATTGTCCTTTAAAGCGTCAATTATCTCTGGCTTGTCGGCGTAACACTTATTTTTTACGGCACCCCAAAAATAATAGTCCAACGGTGTCAAATCGCAGCTCCAAGGTGGCCAATCGACATCAGCTCAAAAACAGGGCGCAAAACATCGAGTGTAGCTTTGGCTGTGTGGCACGTAGCGCCGCCGTCCTGTTGAAACCAAATGTTGCCAATATCCTCCTCTTCAAGTTTTGTGAACAAAAATTCGTCCAACATGACCCGATATAACTATCGCCATTGACTGTAACGGCTACTCCTTGCTCATTTTCGAAGAAAAATGGCCCAATTATGCCTCTGGACCAAAATCCGCACCAAACAGTGACTCGTTTTGGTTGTATTGGCTTTTCAATGTATGTAAGCGGGTTTTCTGTGCCCCAAATGCAACAATTTTGCTTGTTTACATACCCGCCAAGATCAAAATCGGCATCTTCTCTAAGTCAATCGCAGGCCCACTTAGTGAAGCGAAAACGCGTTGGATGGTCAGTTGGCTTCAACTCTTGAACAACCATATTCGTTCAGTGGAAGGATAAAACTAATTATCTGTCAAGTCGGACATGAGCTAAGCACCAGTTGAAAAAAAAAACGTTAGATGGCAGACCCTTTATATATGTAGTAGATTTCGCCATTTGGATGGCCGACTATACTTGCCTACCTCTAGTACACAACATTAAGGGGAACGGGTCGGAATTTTTTTCTTAAATTCCATCTGGTTCAAATTCAGTTTGGCCAAGCAATTCTGAACTGCGAAATTCTGTATTTCAAAATTCTATTTATGAAAACTATTCTCAGAAAAAAAATTTAAAAGCGTTTTTATCATGACTCCTCGCACGTAGGACTTGCAACAAGACTGATTCCATTCTAAGCATCCGAGGCGAGACCGAGAAGATAAAGTAATTTTTGGAGCGAGACTTACTGAGAGTCTCGGTTATTTTTCCGGGAAAGAAAATCATTGTAAGGCAGCCTCCTTTTTATGCCTCATTTTTCCACAAGCGAGGCTAGAAATCTATTTTTCATAATTCTGTTTTTAAAAATTCTTTAAATATGTATATGGAAAGAGAGAAATCGTTTTTATTAGTAAAAAGTGTGCACTTTTTTATGTTATTAAAATGATTTCTCTTTTCCCACAGATTTACAGAATTTAAAAAAAAATTATGAAGTATAGAATTTTGAAATGCAAAATTTTGAGCAAACAGAATTTTGGTCATGCCGTTTTTTGAACAGCAAGAATTATGACATTCAGAGTTTTGGAATCATGACTCATACAGAATCATGACTCATACAGAATCATGGCTCATACAGAATTCCGACCCCAATCCTATATTTACACTCAACACTGATATATTCTAAGATGGAAAGGTGAGATTGTTTAATCTTTATGCATTTCAAAAAAATTTTAACATGATTGTTCCCTGTCAACATTTTTTTTTGAATATTTCTTTTGACAGAACTTTTTTTCAGACAATTTTGTGGGGTTTTTCATTGGTAAATAAAAAATTGATTTTTTTCATGACGAATGGAACACAATTAATGATTGTTTATTTTGTCACTGTGTTGGTGTTATTTCTTGTCGGTGAAAATACTGTCGGTGTAGCTGTCAAATAGGCATTCAAATTTGTTCCCATTTGAAAAGTGTTTAACAACAATTTAAAGCAGAATAAAAAAAAAAACAAAAAAATTAATGAACAATATTAAATTAAGACTCTTCAGAGTAATTTATTTATTACATCCTTGACGAAATCTTTTACACTGTGTTTTTTTTTTCCTTGTTAAATCAAACTGACAGATACAAACTGTTTTAGTGTTAGTGCATTGAAAGGTAAATCTCTCGAAAAAATTAGATCTGCAAAATGGATTACAATCAAAAAAAAAATTAATTATTTTTGCCCAATGAAACGCTATAGTTGTCAAAATCAGCCTTTTGACAGATTAAAATCAAAAAATAATTTATTATTTTTGCCAATGAAAAACCCTATTAGAAAATTTTATTTCAATGATAATTTCGGAGCAACTTTCTGGAAACCTATCTTCATCTAATGAAGTGGAGGTATTTGAAGCTCGGTGAACCCATTCACTTCATTATGCTTCGCTATTTGTAGCACAATTCCTGGTTTTGTTAAGGCTCTATTGCAATAATCCGTTTAGTTAAGACATCACCGCAATATAATTAAATTTGAATTCTCCCACAATCATAAGAAAATAAATAAAATGTCATTCATCAGTCTTCCGCAAATAAGTGATCCGTCTTAATTTGTCTAAGAACACAATTAAAACATTATACTCCAAGTATATAACTTCCTATTACAATATATACCTCCCTTTATATAATATCCATGTGTATACAGCTCCATTTAAACGAGAACCTTCTGTTAAAATATTCATTTCCGCAAATTAATTAAAAGGACAAAAAACCAAAAACTTTCCTCATTAAACAATTTGCTCTTGTTTTTGTGGAATACGCGGTGCGTCAGTCGTTGGTGTCGTCGTCAGCACCACACTAGGGTGGTCTATGGTCACTGGTTTAATTCTCTGTCCGCCAAAAGTAATTACGAATGATGGATGATGACAAGTAGGGAGCATTCGCGAATCCACATTTTTAACCCATTCCCATCTCGCTCTCACTCTTTTGATTGTATTTCTTTATTTTTATCCTTGGATTGAAAAAAAAAAAAAAAAACTAATTTCTCTTCCGAAATGTGTCATTTTCTTTGCCATAGGAAATTCATTCGGATGGCGGCGCATCACTGGACGGACAAATGTCAATCTCATCGCCAACTCATCACTCTGATGACATGATGAAACTTAATGGATCGGTGTCATCACGTGGCAGTTCACCAGCTCTCGAACCATTGGATGATCAACCTCGAGCATGTATTGTTCGTACACTAAGCATTGTAAGTTCTCTATAATATCACTGTATATGATTCATTTAACAAAAAAAAAATTAAAATTAAAATTTTTAAAATTAATTTTTTTTCTTTTAAAAGTAATAAATACATTTTTTTTTTTAAATCATTTATTTCATTAAAGGAAGCCACAAGCCCACCAAATGCCACAGCAGCAGCAGCGGCAGCTCTTGGACTAATGACCACAAGTCTGGCTATAAGCTTAACGAATGGCACTGCAACTGTATCCCCACAGTAGACGACACGAGGCGACCGAAGCGACGCAAGTGACGGATAGAGGGCGCGATATCCAGATACAGATACGTAAAAAAGATTATATTTAACAAAAATTTACAAAAAAAAAAAAATACAAATTCGCTGCCAGAGGGAAGCAAATAATAAAAAAAAAGGATACAAAAAAAAATATTTATTAAATAAATGAATGTTGTTCCCAATTATCACCGAAATGTTATCCTGGATGTAGTTTTATGTGTTTTTGCATTTTTGTTCCTTGGAATTCTTACGTTAATAATTTATTTAATACTTTTATTATTTTTTTTTTAATTGTGTTGTGTCAGTTTTTTGGGATATAATGAGTCCTGTTTGGTTGTACTTTTTTTTTTTTTGTTGTTGTTTTTATTTAATTGCTTGTCGGATATGGAAAATCGGTGATGGCGGTATGGAGGATGGACGACGCTGATGTTTGAACCAAATATTATATCTTGTACACTCTCGTTGGGAGGTAGGAATTTTAATTGCATGCTTTCCGGTGTGGCAGCAGCAGGAGGGTTATCAATCACAATGTTCTCTGCGTGCATTTTATCAGAGATTCATATCATGTTGTGTATAATAATAGCTTGGTTGTTACCTGGTTATTATTATTTTTTTTTTTTTTAATTTTATTTTATTTTATGTGGGGTTGATTTTTAAGCCGATCAGGATAAAAGACTTTTATTTTTGGTTGGAGCATTGGAAAGAGGATTATTTGTGAATGAGATGATTTTGTTTGGGGATTGTTGTATAAATATGACTAAAGGTCACTTGCGTATCAATGCTGTAATGACTATACACGTTGATTAAAGTCTTTTTTTTTTATTTTACAAAAAAAAAAAACAATAACAAACGATTTTATACACGAGCAGATTACAGCTCAAAGAGCTATATAATCACACTAGGAGTTATTTCTTCTTTTTTTTTTGTTGTTATTTTTGTTTATTTTTTAAATTGTATCATTTTTTGTGGGATTAAAATTATAGGTATTATTTTTTTTTTTGTAAATGAATTATAATTAGATTACAAACATTTATTGTCATTAAAAAATCAGTAAAAAATTAAAATAAAACAATTAACAATTTAACTAGCTTCCAGAGAGTTGTCATAATTTTTATATAATTTTTTTTCAGCAGAATTTTTTAATGTTATGATGTTTTTAAAAAGAAATTATTACTATCAATTCATTTCAAATCTTTTTTTTCACTAAATTTCTATTTACGTGAAGTCAATAAAAAAAAAAATGAAAATTGAAAAACTGGGTTTTTTTTTACATTTTTTTAGTAATTCAAATTGTTTAGCTTTATTTTGACAAATTTGTTGATGCCTTCCAAACATCCTTGTTATAGATTTTTGATCTTGAGTGAAAAAAAAACAATTATTTGATTTTATAGCCAATATAAATAAATAATTTGGTTCAAAAAGAACCAGGGCCTAACTGACTTACAAGTCTCAACCATTCCTGCGTGTGCGTGTTATCGCAAGAACTTAGGGGACCTCTATTCGAAATCAAAGGCCCCGATTGCTGTTGTCGATTATCAATCGAATCGAAACTTTTTGATTGTTTCGATTGGTTTTTATATTTTGTATTGTGTAACTCAATCGATCGAATAATGTATTATTGGGAATGAACCCACAGAATATTGTGAATTTTTCAATGCATTTGACAGTTCTATGATGTGTGTTTTGTTAACTCTTGAAAACATCATTTGTTTTTTTTAAATAAATCAAAATAACTAATTTATATTTCAAAATGAGTGGAATTGAGTTATGGTTTAGCAATAATGACTCAGATATGGAAAATGCAAAAGAAAATGTTGAAATGGCCAGAAAAAGAAGATATATCAGAGATACATCTAATCCTCTCGAACTTGAAGAAACAATTTTAGTTTTATGAAATTCATGCTTTTATTTGCGATACTCATGTTTACTTTATATTTTTTATAGATTTTTAAAATACTTTCGCTTATCTAAAGAAAGTTTTATAGACCTCCTAATTGAAATTGACCCGAAACTCAGACCAGCGATTCCCAATACAATAAAGCTGGCTACTACTTTGAGATTCTGTGCTCATGGATCTTACCAAGTAAGTGTTGGTAATGAATTTTGTATTGGGCTTGCGCAATCCACAGTGTCTTTAGTGCTAAAGGAAGTGCTCTCAGTTCTCGAAATGCATATTTGCTCCAAGTGGATTTCATTCAATTATTCTGAAGCAGAAAAGCGTCGGGCTAGAACGCATGTTTATGAAAAATTAAAAACTTAAACGTTATTATCTATAAAATAATAAACTAATTGAAAAAAACTTCCAGACACCAGCTCCCTCACTCGTCGATTAGAAAATTGTAATCGAAAAGAAATAGCTTTGAAATCGAAAAGTTTCGATCACAATGGACATTCACAATGTGAAATGGAGTAATCGACAATCGATAGTCGAAAAAAGTCGATCATCGATAACCGCAATCGGGGCCAAAAAGATTTCGGTTGCTCAAGAAATTAAGTTTCATAGGTTCGATTTAAAATAGAGAATTGTTTCAAAATCTCTGTCCAACAAGCTCTTACCAAAATGGCTCATTATGTAAACAAAAGTTGTTTAAAATAGTGTAGCAAGAACTAAAAAATGACTAGCTTGTACAGAAATATCAAAATTAGTAACAGAAAACTGAAGGAGTCGGTTTTATTTTATCGATGCGAATTTTGTTGCTGCAACTTGTAACAACATATTGTTGCAGTTAAATTAAATAAAGAAATAGATTGTGCTATAGCTACTAAGTTTTTCCCTATTACATCAAAAGTCTGACCTACCTACTGTTATTTTTTTTTTCATATCTCGAGCAATATTTACAGTTTTTTTTTATATTTTCTTTTAACCAAACTTGGGTAAATTACAATTTTTTATTAATTTAAACTTCACTTAAGTTAAACTTTATCGACTTTATTTAATTTAAATTCAAATTTATACAATTTTTTAATAAATTAATATAAAATGATTTTATTATAATTTAAGATGAAAATAAAAAAAAAAATAATGAAATAGATATACCCAACTATTAAGAATGTGCCATAAAAATGTTATCGCATTAATAGCGTATTCAATTCAATGTAAATACATATCACACTTATTTATTGTAATAACATAAAATTCAATTAAATACATAAAATTATGTATGAATTAAGAAAAAATTGTAAAATTTCATATATTTTATTATTTTTTTTTGTGTTAAAGTTGTACAATAAAATTGTACTCTTAGCAAAGTTTTTGTTAGCTCGTAAACATAAATGTATAAATAAAACTAAAAAAACATTTATACAAATGACCAAAAGTTCTGTAGAAAAAAGTATTACAATATCATCAAAAAAAAAAAAAAAACATGAAATTATGAGCTTTTGTAAAAATTATAAATTATAAAAAATATTTAGTAATTAAATTAAAAAAATTTATATATACATACATATATCTATTATATATAAATGAATATAATACCTAAATTATATAAGACTAGTTATTTAAGAAATTAAATATCGAACAAAATACACTCATCATATAATCATATCATTTTAAATAAAAATAAAAAAAAAAAATAATACAATTGCTAGAAAATCTAAATTGTTGAAAAAAATATACATATTTACTAAAATAAAAACATAATTTTGATTTTGATAATTACATATGTTTTTAAATTCATAAATATTTAGTTTTATTATTTCATTGTGTATCTTTTCTCTATATAATATATATAAAAAAAATTATATCGAAAGCCTTAAATGTTTTAAATAATATATATTGTTTATGTTTGTTCTCTTAGTATATTATATTTAAAAAAATAAAAATTTCTTTAATAATATTAAAATTAAAGATCTAAACAAAAATTTAACAATTACCTTAATTATTATTATATGTATATGTATAACAAATATGTAAAATGTTAAATTATAAGGTTGCTACTATTCTATAATAAATATATGTCCTCCACTTATATAATATAAGGAATTATTGTTTTTATTGAAATTTTATTTAGTTTTTCAATAATTGAAATTTTGAGAATTTTGATCTGCGAAAGTAAGTACTAAAGACTTTGGTTCAAATTGAAAAAAAAATATTAATTATATTTTTTTTAGAGTTTATCTAGCTTAATAGATTTTTTTTTGAAGAAAATGCTCTATTTTTTCTAATTTTTAACTTGTTCGTGATTGCATAAAAAATAAAAAAAAATACTATTCTTAATCGCACAAAAATTTCTCATTATATTGAATTTATTTTTCTAGAACAAACAAAAAAAAAAAACGCAGAAAAGAGAAAAAAAAAATGCAGAACGGTTTTTGGAAAAATGTCTTTTAAATAATTTTGTTCACAAAAAAAGTGCATTGGAATCCTAAGAGTCGTCATCGAGACAAATGATTTTTGTCGTAACGGTGACCTAAGAAAAAAAAAGTGCCAAACTGAACTACACGAACATGTTCCTATGTTAAAGTAATTTAAATAAACAAAGAATTTACAAAAACAATAATGCCGTAACAGAAAAATATAAAAAAAACATCAAAACCTTATTTGAATTGCGAGAAATAAGAAAAAAAAGAAGATTTAGTTCAAAACTCAAGAAAAAAAAAATTCAAAAATCTTTAGAGTTGTTTTTTTTTTTCAAAGGTTATTTTTTTATATATTAAATATTTTAAATATTCAAAAATGGGAATGAAAATCAAAAACAAAGCAAGAACCATTAATTAAAGTTTCTTAAAAAAATGTTTCTCGACCAAATAATTGTCATTACTTACTTACAAAACAATGTTTGCCTTGACGCTTATATGACAGTTAACGTTAATTTTGAAGCTCCCTCAAACCTCAAGACCAAATTTTGAAGAATATTCTGCTATCCACGTAAATCGTAGATTCAATTCACTCGTTCGATCCCCATCCGATTCCCTTTCACACTGCATTTCCATTCTGCTATCCATCGGGTGAACTTCATTATCCAAACCAATTTGACATTTCAGGTAAACAGCTGTTCATGTGAAATTCATTAAAAGTTTTTTTTTTTACAAATTAAAATTAATTTAACAAATTTGATCTCTTTTTATTAAAATCTTTGGTACGTTGGATAAATTAAAAATCTCGAGGTCTCGGGTTGTCTTTTAGGATTATTTTTTGCAAATGTCCGGATTTAATTTTACTGCGGAAATTATTTTGGTAAATTGTTGTTCTGCTCCTAAAAATGTTGGAAAAATTCATATATGTACATACAAATAATCAAGCAATAAATTAGTTTTTACTTACATTTTATTGACCATCACTAACGGGACAAAAGATCCTTTAAATGAAAAACCCGCAACATTTGAATTGTATAGAATGAATGCGTTCACGTGGATAACAGAATACCGCGCAGTATTACCGACGTTACCGACATTAACGAGGTGTATCCAAACTCAATTAGAATGAATAGTAGAACAGTGTTCAGAAAAATTCCCCCGATGAATAGCAGAACAGGGCTGTAGGCTATAGGTCAGGCCGACAGAACTGCAGATCCCCTTTTTGTCTTGATCCCTATCAACGTAATGCAAGCTCTGATTATTATCTAGCTAGTTCGATATTTTTACGTGTCCGAAATTTGCCCTGTAGCAAAAAATGGTTGTATGAAAGTCAACTGCTAAACATTCTTAGGTACACTGTGGCGTATGTGAGCTTTTTTCAAATATATGTTTTTCTTATGAAATATATTTTCTAAGCAAATAATTTACTTATGGTCACTTATTAAACCATTCTTAACCAAGTTACAAACAGTCTTCGTTCGCAACAATTCGCGTTTAGTTTAAAATAAATATGTTTGCAAAAATTAAAAAAAAAATACTAACTATCAAGTTAAAATTAAATCCTTCGTCTTTTGATACATTTTATCGGCTCAAAACTTTCCAAAAATTTAATAAAACATTTATTTAACAAAAATAATTGCAAACTAATGCAAAAGCCTTAATATAACAAAAAAAACATTTTATTTTTCATTATTTATTTGAAAAAAAAAAAATTAACTTCGGTAAATGAACACCAATTTAATATCTGTGTTGACTTAAAGCCCATATAAAAGTCCTTTAAAAATACAAAATAGACAAATTTGAATCACTGTTAGTGCCATAATAACACTCACTCTATTAAATGATTTTCCACAGTGTTCTCTTGTATGCCAGGCAGATGCCCTTTCCAAAAATAATATCCATCACTTTTATTACTTAATTTCAATAACTACATTTAATTTCTCAAAAGAAACAGTCCTCTGCCACAATCACGATGTTGCTCATCACCAACAACAACAACAACTACAAAAAAGGGATTTATATATACTCCTTGATCCTTGGGGTGGAATTTCGACAATTTTCATCCCAGGCCCAAGTATATAAGCAAATAAAGAATGGACGAAAAAATGGATTGTACAAAATGTTAAATGTAATTGCTCGGAATGGAATGTTAATAAAGTTTTGTGTGTATATTATCCTTCAGATTCTTCAATTAATTCCAAGCAAAAATAACTCAATTTAGCGTGTTGACTGTTGATGTCGTCCAAGCGAGTGAATTTAAGTGTTTGTATTATAATAATGTATTTTATATTATTTTGGTTTTTTCAAGTTCTTTTGCTTTAACCAGGACATCGTGTTGCAGAGATTTTGGTTAAAACAAAATAAAATGCAATAGAAAGGACCAACCTATATAGCCACAAAGTGGAACCAACCGGGTTCAGAGTCAGGGTCCTCCATCAGGTTATAATGTATTTGATACACATTTAGGGTAACAAGTTCCTATCTATTCAGTATAATAACAGTTTGCATGTCCTCGTTCTCGAGGTATATAGGGCTGACCGGTTGGTTGGTTGGTTGGTCCTCTTGGTCACGGTTAATGTTTGCATTTTGCCTCCAATGTCGTTTTAAATCACCGAGCATACTGAACGAGCTAATTAATTTTCGAACACAACACACTATGGCAAATCGAAGAACAAACACACATGCGAATCACACTATGTCCTTGGTGCTTGAAATATTTTACACAAAAATTTAACACAAAGGATTCAAAAAGGACATGGTCGCAGTTATGCCTATATATTGGCATCATGTATGTTGGTACACCTTCATCCCAAGGACACTCGATTTAATACAGTTGTAGGGCTAGTTAACTGTTGAAAATTGTTGTTGGGCTTGCTGGAGTCCTTGTTGCATCTGAAAAGGACCAGAAAGAACGACCAAACTGACTATCTGGATGGAAAATTCAGACATGGCGACCAACTCATCTATGGGATGTGACATAAAATAACAACAAACATGCAACACAAAAATGTGTGTATGTGTGTGTGTTTTGTTGTGTTTGCTTTTAATCCGTTTTTAGCTAAGCGATAACTTGGCCAAAGGATTACATGCAGATCATTTATTTTAATGAGAATTAGAAGAGTTGCAGCGTAACATGTAATGTTTTTTTTTTATATTTTTGTAAGGATTCCAGTGCTGTTCCATATATGGGCAACTCGGTGGGTGCTTGTTTTGGGGATTATACGTACCTCTACCTAGAATTGAAATGAAAATTAATTATCCAACACAATGATGGTGAATTGAAAAAGCCAGTAATGATTTAGACGGTGATGTGAAGATCATATTCGTACTTTGGGTGAAAGGTTGAACTTTGAGGATTAATATTTTTCAAAAAGATGAAGGCAAAAATATAAAGGAAATAATGGCAAGAGTATGCTAACCGGGGCGCCGAGAAATGAAAACGGATTTTTGTAGAACACAATTTGAGTTTACAACAATTTTTTTTCAAAAACAATGCCTAGTTTTGACTTGATTCAAAAACTGGCTAATAGACAAAAGTGTTGGCTTAAAAAAATGTACAAAACTTAGTTGTAAGTATTACCGTTATTTTTTAATTATCTGTTTTCTATTTAACGTACATATATTTTAAATTGCCTCTACCACCTAAACGGGGGGAGATAGACCCCACCTCCCATAGTAAGAAATGCTTGTATTGCCGTGTTCTACAAAAATCCGTTATCATTTCTCGGCGCCCGGTTGTCATACTCTCCCCAAAATAATTATAAATCTCTACTTTTGGGTTGAATTTAGAATTTGAAAATCAGCTGATATCAGCTGATGATAAGTCACAAATAAAGGGTGCTTTTTTTAAGAGGTACAGAACTTAATTTGGCGGCCATTTTAACAGCTTTTAAGTGAATTGTGTTTAGTTTTGTTTTGTATTTCTTTTTGGCACACTTTATGGGCAAAAAGCGGGTGTTGAATGTAAATGGAGTTAGCAAGTTCAATTTGACTCCATTGGAAGACAACAAAAACAGTATTTGCAGTGCCAACAATCGTTAAACTGAGAAAGAAGGCCTGTTCGGGTACAAGTCAGCTGTCTACAGCTCTGAGCTTACGAAACGCGGGTTACACAAAGTCCGCGCCGCGCTGACCCGTGTTTAAAGGTGTAGACGGTGAAATGCACCTGAACAATTTCAACATAGAATATATGAATAGCCTAAAAAACGCTTCCAAATTGTGCAAAAACAAGATTGGCGTTGACAACGATTTTCATAACAGAATTTTGTTTACCGATGAAGTTCACTTTTGGTTGAATGGCTACGTCAATAAACAAAACTGCCACATTTGAAAGAAAATTCTCAAGTGTATGTTGAGACACCTTTGTAGGTTGACCATGACCAACGTAACCAGCCAAGTAAAAATAGCCGGATTGCTATCCAGACCAATCAACATCTTTAATGGACTCCGACAAGGGGATGGTTTGGCCTGCCTCCTCTTCAACCTGGCGTTGGAGAAAGCAATCCGTGACTCTGGCACGGCAACAAGAGGGACCATCATCAACAGGTCCAGCCAGATACTGGCTTACGCAGACGACATTGACATTATCGGATGGACCGAACAAGCTCTACACGATTCCTTCATCCATAGCGAGGAGGTGGCATAAAATCCGGGGCTGCACATTAGTGAAGGTAAAACAAAGTACATGGTGGCGTCGAATGCGAGAAGAACAGTTGGTCAAACAATCAAGGTAGAGGAGCACGAATTTGAAGTGGTGCAATCCTTTAAATACCTTGGGTCAATAGTAGCAGCCGATAATAATATAGAAGAAGAAATACGTGGGCGGCTGCTTAGTTCCAACAAAGCCTACTATAGTCTGTCAAAACTCTTCAAATCCAGAAATCTCACCATAACTTCAAAACCGACAATCCGACATCTTAGCCGCGTTGGAGAGAAAAATCTTAAGGAGAATTGTTGGCCCCATATGTGAGGAAGGACGATTCCGGAGACGGTACAATCATGAATTGTACGCAATCTACCTTGAAGCAGATATAGTGACAAAAATTAAGCTCGGTAGACTCCGGTGGGCAGGGCACCTAGCTTGCATGAGCGAAGAGGAACCGGCTCGGAAAGTCCTTTGTGGTACATTCTATGGTAGATGGCAGCGTGGTAGACCATACTTGCGCTAGAGGGATGGATGGCGTAGACCAGGACGCCCGAGGGATTGGGTTGCGCAACTGGATGGAATCGGCTCGAGACCGGTATAGGTGGAGAGACTTGTTGAAGGAGGCCAGGACCGGACCCCGGTTGTCGAGCTGACGATGATGATGATGTTGAGACACCGTTACACTTAGAAAAACTTTGTGGGCTAGTCCATACTTCTTTTAAAACGACCTCTATAAAGCCATGAATACTGACTTTTTCGTTTCTTATAATTGAATAAACACGATGTGCAGGAGTTGTGGTTTCAACCAGATAGAAGCAACTGGTCATGAGAGAAACGTTTAGTAACAGCATAGTTTCACGTTTCGGACCAGTGAACTGGCGATTTAACGCCGCTAGACTATCTTCTGTAGGGATATGTGAACTCGCTAGTCTAGACTGACTAAACTGAAGTAATCTGTCAATCTTAATGACTTGCTCGACATCAGCTTTACTGAAAAAAAATCCTTTAAATTTCCATAACTATCCGCATTCCACAAAAATTGCAATAACTCTACTATCTGAGAGTTAAAAGAAAACTGATAAATAAAAATACCAAAACTCTCATGGTCGAATGTCCTTTCAAGTGTCCAATACAGCTATGTATATCCCCGATTGATTCACAATTTCATTTTCAATATTGTAAAACATCTCTCTTCTGTGTCTGCAAACAATATATACGATACGTACCTTCCTCCTCTTTCAATAGCTGCACTTATCTTCGATTGTCATCGTTGTCCGTTGTCAAAGAACTAAGGTAGGTATACATCATTCCTTCAGTGGCGGCAGCACATCAGATCCTTAGAAATCTGAAGTGTTTATTGAAATTGATATTCCTCCGGTGAGAAGTTTATGGTCAGTTGAGCAGACAAGATGTCCTTCTGTATGTATATTTTTTTTTTTCTACAGCTCTCTCTATGGTCCTTAAAGAAAGGATTCACAAAATTCACTTTTCCGTAACGCAATAACTGTATTGTCCTGCGTTTATATCTATAGTAGTCGTATAGTAATTTATTTCTAGGATGTGCCATGAGCAAACAAAGGACATACCTTAACTATTGGATTTTCGATGATTCCCATTTTTTCTAATAATGAACTCGTAGTTCCCTCTCGAGAATGACACACGCCTGAACATTAGACAAACAGACAAAAAAAAAAAAACTTTACCGCAATTATAAATAATTTGAGTGTTAACATTAATTTCCTATGACGGTAACTAAAAGCTCAGCTCGTCCTTTTTCACACTTGCAGTTTCATTACCCCAAAGGACACCCATCGCACCACCACCAGACGACCGACACCACGACGACGACGGACGATGGACGATGGACAAAATGTAAACATTGTAACTTTGTTTAATGAGGGTTACCGGAACCCTTTTTTTTCTCTGCTGCTGCTTTTTGGGGGAAGGATTGGAGTAGGAAGAAGAATGACGGTCAAGACCAGGCCATGAATGGCACACTCTCTACCCCTAAGTGACCATTAAGTTGAAAAATTAAAACCATTTTTTGGTTTTGAAACTTTTGTCATCATTTAAAGGACAATGTAGGTAAGTATATGTATGACGGTGTGGTGTGTACACTGTACAGTGGTGATGGTGGCTAGGGGGATATGATTCAATTATATGTGGTGTGCTCAAGGATGACATGTTAAAATATAAGGCAGGTATTTACTCCATTTTCTCCATGACGCAGCAGGCAGGGTGGTTAAAAAAAGTTTTTTTTTTCTTTAACCGGCCAAAATAAGTCTTTCAGCATAATTTACAGATACAAACATACAGGTTGCCATTATGACAACAAACGAGACACGAAAGTTGGTCTCACAATCCTATCTGTCAGTCTGTCTGTTGGTCTACCTTAATACTGTCTATCTGTTCAACTGTTGCTGTTGCAAACGGGTGATTAGATTTGTTTTTAAGCTTTGCAGTTTTTTCAAGATATAAAAATAATGGTTAAAAGAAATAGCAACAAAAAATACTGTCAAAAAAATCCCAAAAACTAAAATTGGTCAAACATTTTCGTTTTCAAAAAAAAAACTGATGAGTTTAAAATACTCTCGAAAAAATACACTGTCAAAACATCAAATAATTATAGAGTTGGTATTAAAAACTTTTGGAATTTTCAAAAAAACAAATTAGGTTAAAAATAAAAAAAATAAAAAATATTGTCAACAATTTCCAAAAAATGTAAAACATTGTTCCTAAAAATAAAATTGAAGAATTTTAAATTTTAATTTTAAAACATTTTCAAAAAAGACTTAAGACTTAAAAACAAAGTTTAAAAGAATATCCATCGGTTTTCAAAATATTAAGTTAACAAAAAAAATTAAAAATATTTAAGAACAACAATTAGAGCATTAACATAAAAATATAAGGCAAAAAATTTTAGCTCAGAATAACTCAAAATTCGATTTAAAAGCATTTTTGTAGGGGGGGTTGTGAGTGTAAAACCTTATAAGGAGCTCAAGGTGTTACATGTTCAGGAACTCTGAAAAGAAGTGCTATTATCTCTAACACGCCGCTTTGCATTAATCTATGCCGCTTTCTGTGCTGTCCGAAGACTACAGCAGACGCTGAACAGGCAATAAAGCATATGAAAGAGTTGATCACAAATTGATAAACAAGAAATAAAAAGACTAATGTTTTCTTTCAAAAATTAACAATGTTCAAATGTTATTTATAAAAAGTATTTATAATATTATTAAAATATTAACATTTAATAGAAAAAGTGTGGGCGCTTAGACGGAGGTGGAAGGGGAACCCGATCGTCAAACAAAACACTCAAGCTCAAGCAAAGGTTTAAAATGAAAACCATAAGGAAAATCATTCAGGTGTGGGTGTGATGCAGGGGCTGGAAGTTTAACCCAACCGTCGTATAACGCACTCAAAATCGAGATTTTTTACTTCTTGGTTTGGAGAGAAAAACATATAAATCGTTCAGGTGTGGGCGCTTTAAAGGCGTTGGAAGAGAATCCATACGTCGTCGAACGAAACACTCATCACTCGAGTATTTAACTCAAACTCCACATCTGAAAATACCCGACCGTCGCGTCGTCGCGTGGCTGGAAAGATATCAGACGTGACGTGAATTAAAAATTCTGGAATTGATCTCTCCCTTTGTACGATTCTGAGTGAGGTTTTTCCCATCGTGGATTCAATTTGTGGAATATAGAGAAAGCTTTTTCATTGTAGAGCTTTTGTTTTCAGCGTTGCCACCATTTTGTTTTACAATGTTTTGATATTTGGCTTTGCCATCTTTTGTTTTACAGTGTTTTCATATTTTACTATAATGAATTTTTTAATGAATATGTAAAAGTAAAAAGGTAAAAGTAAAATTATAATTTAGGATGTTACATTTATTTGTTTAATTAATATTATTTTAAGTGAATGATAATAATTAAGTGAGAAATTTTATAATAAAATAAATTAAGGGGTTGTTTTTGATTTTATTTTTGAAAAGCCCAAAAATTATTTTTTTTTTTTGGAAATAACGGTACCCACCTAAATTTTTAATCTAAAATTTATTTTTGTGCAATATATTTAAGATAATATTTAAAAACTTTTAGGGTTTCAATTTTTCAGAATTTAAAAAAATGTTTTTTCAACATGTTTGTATCAAAAATCAAAAAAATAATGTTCCAAATAACTGCTTATATCTAGCGATATTAAGGTACGTATGATAAGTTGTACTTTGGCACTAAATATCTCCTAAGCAGTGACACATTATGACAACCATTTTTTTAAAACTTGAAATTTCCAATTCAAATATGAGATTTGATTCTTTCAGATTCCAAGAGATTTTTTTTAACTTTTTTTCCATATGATTTTTGTGGAGAAAACAACATAATGGGAAGAGGTTTCTCCTCTTAACGTTGAAATTTTGAGCTCATTTAATATACATTGTAAATGTTCTAAGCCCATTACTCATTTTTCTTGAATTCATAATAAAAAATTTCTATTGTAAAAGATTTATCTTAATAACAGCACGTAATGTATTTTTTTTTTAAATTAAAACAACAAAAGTTTGGTGAGCTTTGATAAGAAAAACAATAATTTATCCAATGGCAGTATTATACATATAGAGTAAGTTTTCCGAACTCAAACGGAAAACAAGAAACTGAGAGATAAATTATCACTCAGTATCCACTCGAAACCAAAAATTATATTTATCTCAAACTGATAAGCTACCTATACAAAATTAAAAAAAGTTTCAGATATTTAAGTCTCAGCACATAAGAGTTTTGTATCCAAAAAACCGATTTCCAAATATGTCATTGAACTTACTATGGAATTCACTGTTAGAAAGTTTGACATTTTTAAAAATTTTCTCTACTTTCTCATTATATGATTTGTATGGAAAATAAAAATGGCGATGAATTACCATACTAAACATTGAAATTCAATTTTTCATTGTTTCGAAGCCTCTTCATATAATTTGATACACCCTAATGTTCATAATTGAATCATTCAACGTGATCATACTCTCTGATCCGTATTGATATTTTTAGCTCATCAGACTCACAACTGATACGAATTCTAAGCGAACGGTTCGTCACGCAAATTTACTCACAGGATCAAATAAGCTTGTGTGTTATGACTATTTGGGTTGCTCATCTCTTTTTTTTTTTTTTCTGAATTGATTTATTCGGAGTTGATTTAGCAGATTTTATAGTTTGAGTAAGTTTATCGATGAAAGTAGACGTGTTCTTGTTTAATTCTTTATTTTTTTTTTCATTTTTGTTTTTAAACCTAACTTGAATTAGTGTTTTCGATATTGGAATTTTCGCCGAATTTTTTCATCATGTCACACAATATCAACACTCCCAGGCCCAGCGATGTTATCCCTTCAACCGATAAAGTTGAACATGACAATCTCATCACCCCACCCTTAAGCTCCCTCGCCGAGAGTCTACCTGTAAATGCCAATTCAAGCAATGCAAATATACCCATCAGAAGAAGAGACAGCGTCAAATTATTAACCAGAAGAAATAGTAGATCTGGTTTACCTATCCCAATTGCATCTGCCGGATATACCAAAAAAGATGGAAATTTCACGTTCGAAAATGTTAAAACCAATTTACTTGCAACAGCCACCGAGAAACAAATTCCGGACCGAAAACATTTATCACTTTCATTAACCCCAAATAATTACCCATATTCTTCGAATATTACAAAAACCAGGACCGAAAATTTGCATGCTGATGGAATTCTAGCTAAATGCAATAGATTGCTATTGGCTTTTGAAGATAGGATCAACGATGAGAATCGTAGTACAATGTCTGGATTGCATGATCGATTGGAGCAATGTGAGTCAAAGATCAAGAATTTGCGCAATGAAAATCAACATATCAAAGAACAAATTGAAGATTACCAGCGGCAACAATGTCTCAGTGAAGTTATTGTCGATGGAGTGCCAGAAACCGCCGATGAAAATCCGATTGATCTTGCGAAGAAAATTGCAGAAAAATTAAATCATCATATATCTCCGTATATTGATGCATTTCGCTTACGGTCTCAGTATTCGAATATCGAAAGTCCGTTACTTATACGATTGTCTTCGATTGCCGAAAAAGAAGCCCTATGGTCAGCTTTTAATGCAAACAAGGGTCTAACTATTGGGCAGTTGTTTGATGAGGATGATCAAACTTCTGACACTATTACGGACACCAACAACTCAGGACGCATTTTCATAAATGAAAGTCTTACACAAAAAAATAGGGCATTGCTACGACATGCGATGCAACTCCAGAAAGAAGGAATTTTATATTCAGTTAATACGAGAGATGGATTTGTTTTTGTGAAAAAAAGTAGCGACGATACAGAGATGAGGATTGATACAAGTACCTTCTGAAGTTAGACGTCAGATGCGCCATATTTGTTTCCCCGAAAATGATGATTCCGATAATTTGTAATAGTCATCGAAAAAGTCATCGAGAGGAGAATAATTGTATTGAAAGAATTGAAGTCGCGCTAATTATTAATTTGGGATTTCTATATTTAAATAAAATAAAATTATGAATCTATTTGCATTTATTTATTTTTTTTTTCGTGTAAATAATTTTAGTTTTTTCTTGTTATCTATTATTTTTATAATATTAAATCCAATCAATTAAATGCATAAATTTACTTAAAAAGAGTGATGTAGCCAATAAGTAGTTCTGTTTCAAGAAACTGCCATTCGAATTGATTATTGTATTGGTCAAGAAAAAATATGACGATAATGACGCATCGCATGTTGCTTTGTATTCAGAACTGCAGTTTTCTATTGACAGCTTGCACATTTTTAAATAAATTATGAACATGTATTCAATACAATGTCTTTACAAAAATGCAAATATTCTATGGACTGTTTGTTTGTTGTGAAAAAATGTATGCACTGATTACAATGTAAAAAAGAGGCTAGGTGCGACCCACACTGATAACTTCCCATTTGTGATCTTAAAAAGTTTATATTTATTTTTTTTTCAAATTACCAAATTTTTCGTAAAATAAAATTATTTTAAAATTAATATCGTTTTTCCATCTAAGGATATTCGAGTTATAAAGTAAAAGAGTATATTGATTTTTTTCAAAATTCAAATCAAATTTGTATGACGTCATAATGTGTCGAACAAAATTTATTTCAAGTCAATGGCATTATTTATTCGTGAGATATTTGAGCCCAACCAAAATTTTCACTTCTTTTTTAAACTGCTATAGTAAAAAAACAATTGATTTAATATTAATAAACACCCTTTCAGCTTCTTTCGAAGTTATTATCTGTAAAACAAAATTTATTTCAAGTCGATATCTCTACTCGTTGTTGAGATATCGACGACGAAAAATGGTACCAGAACGTACGGACGTACGTACACACGCACACACAGATATCTCTCTAAAAATGATTGATATAGGCTCTAGGGACCTTGAAACCTTATAGAAATGTCAAAAATTTCAATTTGACAAATCGGACCGATTACAATAACTCCCTATGGGAAGTTAACTACCAAACCCAGCCCTTGGAATTTATTCAATTCATTATCAATCAGTAAAAACAGAGAATTCGAGATTTTTTAAAACTTTTTTATTTTACTGAAATTTAGTGCAAAGGACTTTCATGGAGTGCGTTTAACTGTCATGTATTTGAAGATTCCCAACCGAGAAATTGACAAAATCTCCAAGAGTTTAACTGTCATCATTAGAGCCTTAATGTCCACCGAGCTTTCCTAATGCCAAACAAAAAGGATAAGATGAAAAAATCAACAATAACAACATGTTGCTATGATTGACAACAAGACGTTGTTGTTAATGTTTTCTCGTCACGATTATTTCGCTTCATTCTTGCATTGGTTTAAGGAAGCCTCGCTTCATTCTTGCATTGGTTAAAGGAAGCCTTAATATAAAGTTTTCATATAAACTATCGATAATGTGTATGTAAATATCACCAGTAAAACAGCTTCTTTACTGATTCAAAAGTTATCGATATTTGCTTAGCCAAAAACAAATTTTTAATCCCTTAATTTATAATAATAGTAAGTTTTAAAAATCAATATTTTTGCAAAAATCTATTGTTAAATATGTAAATCATAGAAACTGCTAAAAAGTGTCAATGAAAGTTTTAGTAGTTTATCGATGTTCTTAAAGCATCCATAAATAAAAACAGAAGGCGTGACAAAAAAACAATGGATTTTCCATACAAATTATTGATAACATATATATAAATGCCACAGCTAAAACAACTTCATTGGTGGTGGAATCGTTATCGATTTTTGCTTAACCACGCTCAAAGGGGCCCTTAAGTGATAAATAATGGAAATTTTAAGGTACAACGGTACTAGGTGTAGCTGCACTACAATGCAGTTCCATTGAGCGTGGTTTTACCTTTAAACTAAAAAATCCATCATTTTAAACGATAATCATAAAAATGTTCAACATTTCAATCTAGAAGCAGTAAATTAATGATCATTTAAAAATTTAAGTAACCTTATTTCTTTGTATCGGAAACACGATTACTTTATGTATAATTGTATAAATTGTAAAAGAAGCTTGAAAGTCAATTCGGTTTATTTTGTTCAACTCCATCGGAGTCTAATTTTTTGGGTTGATTTGGGATAGCTCTGCAATTTTTGTTAGCATTTTTCCTTTGCTGTTCTCGGAAAAAAAATGAAATGTCAAAAATCATTGTAAATTCTCGTTAAATAAATAAATTCACATGTCGGTAAATTAAAATTCAAGTAAATCAGAACACACAGGAAACATACGAAATATATTTTCATAAATTTCAAAAATTTGAATACATTTCTTTGACTTGGAATTTTTTCCTTTGGTTTTTAATTGCATAAATAAATCAGATTTAATCTTCTACACGAGTATGGGTGTGAAATAATTTCTGATATATTTTTTTTAAACAAAAATTAAAATTTAATCAATGCAATAAACTTACTGCATTATTATGCGATTTATCGATTGTCAAAAATAATTTAATATGAAAACGATGATGTTTTTGATCTCGATATACCAATGACGATATGATGATGACACCAATTGGTATGCAGGCCGCGAAGAAAAATACTTTTTCGCATGGAATCTATAAAATTCTATAGCACCACCAGCAACACCCACTTATACCCTCCACCACAATATTTCTATAAAAAAAACTGGGGTGTTAATGCTGAGAAACCGCGAAGAGTCCTTCTGTCGTGTATACTATAATAAACTAGGTTTATGCCATAATCTTATCATAGCCAATCACGTGTCGTTGTGATTTCCATTTCCCAACACAAAGCTCAGCACACAGCACATGGCACATCCAATATATAGAGCAATTCTATCGAACACTGACACGTCTGGCACTTTGATTGAGTGTTAATGCGTTTTTCTTCAATGATGATGATAATGATGATGATGAACGAAAAAGGAAATCATTGAACATTCACAGCACACTAACCTCATTAAATGTGAGAATTTTTAATTCTCGATTGCGTGAATGTGTTTTGAAGGAAACTTTGAACGTGACACGTAAACGATGAGCAAGAATAAAAATATAATTTAAGAACAATCATTATTTTAGTTGTAGATTATTTTGATTTTACTTTGATTTTAAAATCTTTTTAATGTTTAGTAAGCAAATAATATGTACAACTGGGTCGCACGTACTTGCTCCTTTGTTCGATCACGGATCCCGTCGGATTTATGTCAATTAGTAAAACAATAATTTGAATTAAAATGCAATTGTGAAACCTTAGTTCATGGCAAGAACCAAACATTTTAATCAAAATCGTCTGCGCCGTTTACAAGATATTTGAGGTTTTTGAAAATGTTTTTATTTTTTTATTCTTGAATATATATTTTTTTTAACATTTGAATTGGAGGTACTGTGTACTGCTAAATTGAATTATTTTTAATTGATATCCGAAAATATTTACTAATACAAAATTTCACCAAAATTATCGGAACCAATTTCAAAAAATTTGAGCTGGCTTTTCTTAACGTACTAACGTCACAATATTGTTTTTACTATTTCATAAGAATATCTGCTAATACTAATGAAATCAAAAAAATTATCAAAATTTTCGATTTTTGAAAAATCATTTTATAACATTTTTATGAAAAATAATTTTTTAAATTACTAACGATAGTATTAAAAAAAACAGTTTTATACCAAATTACAAAAATAGGTATCAAGTCATTTTTTAAACATTTAATTTACAAAAAATTATTATATTTTTTTTTCAAAAATGCAAAACAATTTTTTTTTGAAAATTTAAGTATTGAATACTTTTCAACGGTATGGTACCTCCCACATTTAATTTTTTGTCATTAAGATTGAGCCAACATCTTTTTAAATTTAGTGAATGTTTTTTTTTTTCAAAGAAATGGCCGAAGCTGTTTTCGACAACAATCTGATTTTTCAAAAAGGTAAAAAATGTATGATAAAAAAAACTTTTAAAACCTGTGTATATACACTATACAGCCCATTCAACGCGTTATTGCCGATATACGTCGTCAAAAATGTTGGAAGAAACTGATCGAAAATTGGAACTCCAGATTAAATTACGTCCGAGCCAGTCGTGGTGGTCTTATGCCAAAAATCGTGTTTAAATTCAAATGGCAGAAGACTATCTTTCGAATATTATTCGAATAGCTTAAAAAAATATTTAAAAAGTCTGTCTGAAGCTTTGATACTCATTCTTGTCCCACTCTTCCCTATATGCGACAGTGTTACTACTATGGCTTAATTCTTTTTATTTGGGTAAGTTTTGCAGTTGTTTTGTGTATTCGGAAGAAGTAACTTGTTAAAAAAAAAATAATTTGTATTCAAAATTGAGTTGTTTCTTTTCGATTCTTATAATTTTTAAAACGTATGTACTTGGAATAAATTTCAATAAAAAACAAATCCGCAATGAAAACCATAAAATGTGTAATAGTTGGCGATGAAAATATCGGAAAAACATCACTTCTAACCAAATACAACAATCAAACTTATATTGACAAATACTTCCCCACCGTATTCGATACATTTCATCATTCTTCTTTTCTTCAAGACTCTCAAGCTCTTCTACTTGAATTATGGGACACCGGTGGATCAAAAAAATTTGATCGTTACAGACCGTTGTCATACACAAACATTGATGTGGCGATTATTTGTTTCTCAATCGTATCACCGGAGTCCTTTGAAAACGTCGAATTAAAATGGTATCCAGAAATTCGAAAATATCTTCCTGATGTACCTATTTGTTTGGTTGGCTTGAAACATGATCTGCTTGAAGATAAAGAAACAAGAGATAAATTGGACAAAGATGATAAATCGCCGATATTATTTTTTGAAGGAGTGGAATTAGCCCAACAAATAGGGGCATATAAATATTGTGATTGTTCTGCAAAGACAGGTTATAAAATAGATAACGTTTTTAATATTGTGGTTTATGCGGTCCAGCGACATCAATTTCTTAAGGATAAACATTTCTGAGAAGATATGAATCGAGGCAATAAAAATGTACTCATATCATGTATGATTAATAAAAAAAAAAAATTGTATTAAAGAACACATATTGTTATTTTTTAAATTAAATGATTAACAAATAAAATGATGAGTTGTCCATTTTGAAGAGTAGCAATGAATAAGCTGGCAGTTTACTTAAAAATTATTGTGTTGATATATTGTTGACAAATTAGACAAAAATAAATCGAAACCGAAACACGCTGAATCACTGAGACGCATTGGATTAGCTCCGTGCTCGGACTATGGCTCGAGGTTCAAGTACAGGGTGGCGCACAAATTGTTCTAAGAAATTCAAACAACTTTTATATATTTCTTTTTACTATTAGGCAGAGAATTAAATATTATTTTAAATAACCAATTGCTTTAAAAGATGATATGCAAATAACCTTCTCGTTCACCCCGCCTGATCGAAAAATTGTTCATTGCAGACTGAAGAGTTAAAGTTCGGATCGCTTTAATGGACTGTTTCAATTCAGTAAAATTCCTTGGCTTCGTTTTAAAGAAGTTTTGCCTGGCATAAAAGGTCCGATGAAGTCGAGGTCAGGTGACCTAGAGACCATGAAAAAGTGGAGTTCCATACACGTTGAAGAAACCGGGAACCACACAGTGACGCAGATCCCTCTCATGGAGCATTTCTGGATTAGATTCACTCCATGTACGGCAGACATGTTACATGATTAACCAGTTAATGGACCATCTACTCGGGGGAGTATTGCTAAACTCCCGTCTAAATTCCCTTTACACGGAAATAACGGACTTCAAAGCATGCACCGTTGGACTTTCCAAATCTTCTTTGCAGAGTATTCCAAGCATTCATTTTGAAAAATTTAAAACTACTCACATTCAAAAAAAGTTTTAATTTGTGCGCCACCCTGTATTTGAAGATATCAACAAGTTCAAGAGCAAAAACAAAAAAAAAATTCTTCTATGGAGTTTCTTTAATTTTATTCAACAACCGAGTTCTTAATTTTCGTTCTTTTAAATTGACAAATAATTTTATTGTGAAAAAATACACAACTTCCACCAAACTTAAAATCGACACACCCATAAAAAGCCCAAGTAATCCTCCACAATTGGCAATGAAATCAGATTTGCTGCACAATTCAGATCGTTTTAAGCCTTTGAACAGTTCTTCCTTAAAATGTATTTTTACTTGAGTGAATTGTAATCTGAAATATTCACAAAACATATAGGTATTGGCTTTGTTTAATAAAAAATAAATTGTTTATTCACCCTGGATTATTTATAAGAACTTCTTCACTTTTAAAAGTTTTCAAAAATCCAAGCCAGTCGTATTCATTTTGATTTGCCAGCACCGCTTTATATTGAATGCTGCTGCATAAGGGAAGACAATTGCAAAAACTAGTGGGATCATTTGATTGATGTTGGTTGATATTGTTTGTATTGATAAAATTCATTTCGTTGACGTAACTTTCCGCTTCTACAAAACACTTCACCTGTTTTGATCCACACACTGGATGATTTAGATTTCCTTTTTGAGTAAGAAATTAATAGAAAAATCAATATCTGTTTAAAACAGATTTATGTTCAAAAAATAAATACGTAAATGTTAGTTACAAATGTCCTTTTAATTTGTCGTTAGTAAAATACGGTTTATAAGCAATAAACAATTTGGAACCCGTTGACTCTATCATTCTATCATTCGACTTTAGTGGCAGGTGATTGAGACTACGGGACCCTTTGACTGAGATAGGCAGACAACCAGGCCAATCTATAAGAACATGGCGAAAAACTTTCGAAGAGGAATCAGCACAACTGGGGAAGAGTTGGAGAGAGTTGAACGTATCTCTCGAAACCGTACACGATGGCACGTAGGAGTGGTGCGGACAGTCCGACGATCTAAGTTACAATTACAGTTAAAATTTCAACGGAGTTTAATTTAACACTAATGTTAGTCCTTTTTAAAGACCTTCCTTGATTATAAGAAGCTTGCACCTCTGTCACTAAGAGCTTTCTGATTCTCTAAATTATTGATATATCAAGTAAACGAAGGAACAAGAACATGGAAGATATTGCGTGGTAAAATTTAGAAGTCCAAGAACTAATTCATGACTCATTTTAACTCAGTTTTAAGTTAGTAACTATAAAAACTAGATTTTCGGAATAAAATAAATTAGCTAAAGGGTGTTGTTTTTAGAGGTATAGAACTTCAAGTTGGCAACACTTTTTTGACTGGTGGCCATTTTAACAGCTGTTAAGTGATCTAGGTTGTGTTTGGTTTGGCAGTTTTGCGGCCACACGATGACCTACCAAAGCGTAGATTCGATAAATGGACTTAAAACAAAACTGCCGTTGATCCCGATTAAGTGGAAACTGGTACATACAGAACAATTGACTATTTGGTGTGCTTTATGGGCTGGTGGAATCACGATCCTAGCCAGAACGTTACAGTCAATGGTGACCGCTATGGGTCTATGATTACTGACTATTTCGTTCTTCAATTATTGAACAACTGCGATCACAATTGATTTATTGAAGGAAACGTTTGACAACCGCATTTACATTGTTCTACGTATCGGACCCTAATCAGACCGCTAGACTATTTTCTGTGAGATATGTGAAGTTGCTAGTCTACATCGATAAACCGGAAATAATCTTAAAAAGTGATCGAATATTGAACCTCGAGATTAAATTAAGTCCGATCCAGTCGTGGCGATCATATGCCAGAAATCATGTTTAAATTATAATGCCAAAAGAGTATTCTCGAATAAAGTCTAATTCAGCCAATTTTTTTCACAAATTCTTTTAAAAAAAAAATAAAACACTTACTTGGCATAGAAAATTTCACACATCCACACTTTTCGAGAGTTTTATTTGCCAGGCATTCCTGTTGACAATTGGCTTGGCTGTAGAGATTAAAATATCGCAAAGTCCGTTCTTCTTGATAATAGCACTGTCGCCTAATTAAATACAAAAATGAGAAAATAAAATTACAAAAATTAAAAAATAATTCACCCCTGGGGATCGTAATTCCTCAGTTCCTCAGAAGCACTCACAATTTCTGGTTCAATTGTAATCAAAACTAATTTGTCAGCTTGAGCGTTGATATAATGTTTCGAAACCTGTGGTTCTTCACCTGGAGTATGCAAAATAATTTTATACCCTCTGGAATGTCTGCGACATAATAAATTTTCGTTTCCTTTCTCGGAATTCAGGTAAATAACGAGACCTTCTTTCACGCCAGTTCCTATAACACGTTTTGGAATCGTCTCTATGTCGTTACCTCTCTGGTAGCCTGTTTCAACATTCCAATTTAAATTTCTTGTAGAATTATAAAAGTCATCATCCTGTATATTGGCCTTGATTCTTGTTCATGTTCGAAAAATGTTGATTCTTTTTTAATAATTAAAATGCCATGATCATCATTTTAAACTTACAATTCTTCACTATAGTAGTTTGAAGTGAGCGAATTAAAACTCAAACAAATACCATCTTCCGTAATAATCCTTTGAAAAAGATCAGAACAATAAATTGAATTTCTCCAGAGGCAGTACTCTAGTTCCGGATCACTTTTGGGTTCTGCCATTTTTAAGGCTTGGATCAAATCCGATGCATTTGCTAAAAGTGTGCCATATTTTTCATAAAAAAGTGTTTCAAAATCTTCTTCGTCATATTCACAAATCTGGGATATTCCCTCCCAGTAAAACAGCCTTGAAAATGTATATATAAATAAAGCATTGGGTACATAAGGGAATTAATTATTTTTACTCTTCTTCCGTTATGTTTTTGTCGTCCATAATCTTCCAATATACATCTGTAATATTAAAAATAGAAAGATTGGTTTTAGATTCTGGGCAAATAGTAACTGTGGGAAATGGAATTTCCCAAACTGGTGTTAGTTTTTCATTGAATGATACAATAACTGGATTGTTGTTACGTTGGTCCCAGATGTTTCTAATATAAAAACAACATGTGATGATCGATAGAACAAGAGCACACAGCCAGATGAATCTGAAAAAAAATTAGAATTGTCAATCTGAACTTTTAAAAAATCAAGGTTACACACTAAATTGTGACTTTCTGTATGTCAAAGTCATGCATACAAAAATGATTTTTTTGCAAAAATATAAAAATTACAAATTTCAATTCACAAATCACAACTCAGAGCTAAAAAATTAAACAAAATTTCACAAATTACTTTTTGAGCAATTTTTTTTTTGACAAATATTTTTTTCGGCATATTTTTCAACCATTTTTTAAAAATTTTTATTCTCAGTTCGAAAAAATGTAAACTTTGTTTTTACCTGACAATTTTTTTTGGAAATTTTTTTTTTTTCTTGATAAAACTTTTAGTTTCAAAATTTATTTTTGCACTAATTTTTATTCTCGTGGTTGAAAAATATTTGCACTTTTTTGTTGCTTCACATTTTTTTCTTAAATTTGTTGACAATTTTTTTTACAAATTTTTTTTTTGCACTTTTTTTGAGAAACTTTTTTAGATGTGTTTCAATACTTTAAAATAAATTCTAAAATAAAACTTTTCAAAATTTTGGAAAGCATAAATTCGTCAGTAACAATTTTCGCCCTTATATTTTTTTAATAAATTTTGTCGGAAGAAAAATTTGTTAAAATTGTTTTAGAAGCGCAAAACAATTTGCCAAAAATTTAATTGTGTAAAAAAAGTTTTACATATAAAAAAACAATAAAAAAATTTGAATTAAAAAAACAAATAGCCAAAAAAATCTTTAAAAAAGTTGACACATTTTTGAACACTGAGAATAGAAATTGATCAAAAAAAATATTGCGGAAGAAATGTTTTATGAGAAAGAATATTCCTTCTCAAAGAAAATGTTTATGGTTTAATGTTTGATGACGAAAGAAAACTGTCAAAAAAAGTTGTTGAAGAAAAATATCGCCAAAAAAAGTTCTGTCTTAAAAAGTTTTTCAGAGAAATTAAAAAATAAAAATTCAATTATAAAAAAAAAGATTTAATTTAAAAACTACTTTGTCAAAAAAATGTCAAACAAATAGTTCAACAAATTCTGTCAAAAAAAATAATTGTCAGAAACAATCAATGAAAAAAAAATTCATCTGTCAATTATACAATCATTGTTTTGCGTAATTTTAATTTTAATTTTTTAATAAATAAATAGGTGTAGAATTTTAACAAATGAAAATAGACCAAAAGCCCACTTACATCATTTTAGATATTAGTAAATGTTCAATATTTTATACATAATTTACCTATCTGGAATTGAGTGCTTGTGATTGCCTATGTATTTAAATCCGTGAATAGAACTTTCTTTAAAATATTCCGAAAATGTCCATTTAGCAGCTTCTAATGTTGTATCGTAGTCAACATTCTTTCCGTTTTCGTCTGCCTCTGAACCGGCATCGATATCCCATTCCCCTTTGTCCCTCGGCAGAGAGGCACTAAATATGAAAACCATTTTTTTTTAATTTACTTTATATTATTTTTATTCATCCTTTTTACCTCTTAGTTTTCCTCAGCTTTTTAACCATTTTTTGTATATTTTTTAAGGATGTTTTAACTTCAACGACTTCTGAACAAATGGATAGCATTTTGACTTTTCATAGTTCTGTTCTAGTAAAGTGGAAACAAAAAGAATACTTATTGGATATAAGTGAGTCATTATTGGGTTGGTATTAAATAACTAAACTGTCATTATTTTTCAATGAAATTCTCCAGAGTCCAAATAAAATTGTTTGAATTTTAATTTTAACAAACGATTCTATTGCCACAAGAAAAAATACGTATAGCATAAGTCACTTTTTGTAGTTTTTTTCAGGATGACAGTTTGAATGTTTGCTTTGCAATGGCATAAAATGGAATATTCAAAATTAATAACATTCCCAAACAAGTCCATAAATAAAGCATTGAGCGTAAACAATTAGCATTTTTAAATTGATTTTCAACACAACGATTTTTTAACATTTGTATGGAAGGTACCGTTAATAATGTCTAAATGCTGTTCTAAAACAAACCCACAAAGAAAATTTCATCAAAATCCTCAGAACCTTTTTCAAGAAATTTGAGAACTGGTTTTTCTTAACATTTGAACGGGAGGCACCGTTATTTTTGGAAATAGAATTAATTTCTGTTCAAACTATTAAATATTGTATTGAAAACCCGTCTTGTAAAAATTTTCAGAAATATTTATTTGGCCGTTTTTGGAAATGTTTAGTTTTAAAAAAATAATATAACTGTTTTTTTAAATAAAAAAAAAGAGTTTTTGAAATTTTAATCATTAAATCGGATAAACCATTTTTCAGGAAATATGAAATCAAAAAAAAATCTATAGGAGGTAACACTTTTTATTAAGTTTTTTTTCGAAAAAATCATCGGTGCTGTTTTCGAGAAAAATTTGATTTTCAAAAAAAAAATGTTTATGGCAGATACCGTTATTTTTTGTCTTAAAAAAATATCAAAAAATGAAAAATTTATTTTCGAGATATGTAAGTTGACTTATGTTGTTTTCCCTGTGACCATACAATCCTTGGAGGATGCCTTTAAAGAAAAAAATTTGTTTAAGTTGTATATAATTCTTAAGCATTGACCTTTAATTCCGTTTCAAGGTTTCAACATGTCGCCAGTTATTCTCTTTCACATTAATTATTAAAAGTTTTCAATTTTCTTGTCTTAAAAAAACGGTCAACCAGTACAAAGTTTTGAGAAAATCGCTACATAAAAGTTGAATTCAAGTTAAAAATTCAATTCCGAGAATTAAAAGTACTGTTAGTATTCTAGGCTATGTATTCTCCTCCCTGAAGCTGCTTCTGCCTCTAATTCTTAGTAGGTATGCAAATTTAAAGTAGGTTGTATGCTTTCACCTGGGTCCTATAACACAAAACATGAAGTAAAGGGTGTTTTTTTCTAGATTCATAGAACTTCAAGTTGGCAACACTTTTTTAACTGGCAGCCATTTTAACAGCTGCTAAGTGATTTGTATTTTGTTTAGTTTGTCATTTCAACATGAATAGAATGAAGGCAGATTGTTTGGTGAGTTCTGGTGGAATCATTGGTACTTCTTTTTACAGTCGATGGGGGCCGCTATACATATATCCATGATTACTAACTTTTTTGTTCCTCAATTGATCAACCATGAAATGCAGGAGGTGAGATTTCAACAAGACAACAAGTCACACAACTCGCGACACAATTTAAGCTCCAAGACCGTTAGAATCAACGCCCGTCGCTGGACTATTTTTTGTGGGGATATGTGAAGTCATTAGTCTACGCCGATTAACCCGAACGGATTGATCAATAATTGAAAGACAATATTTGCCATGTTATTGCCGATATACGGCCAAAAATTATCGATAATCGGCAGACGTGGCGATCATATTCCTGAAATCATATTTAAATTATAATGCCAAAAGATTGTCTTATTATCGAATAAACTTAGTTTTGAAAATTCATCTTTATTTTGTTCCTTTTCAAAGTTCTATACCTCTAAAAAACACCCTTTATCTTCCCTTACCTTACATATACACATCTACTTAAACTTCTGTTTTCATTTCTATATAAAGCTTTTCCCTAAGGAGATGTGAACTTTGTTCCAAGTATATAACACCTTATTTCATTCGCATTCTACATAAATGGTTAATGTTATATACTTTCCCTTTTCACTATTGTTGGCAATTATTATATCAACCAAAGGTCACAGTACTTTATTTAATCCTATAATTTAGGATACCTAACCTTTAACAATGTTAGTCTAGTCAAGGTCTTCAATTTGTTAGGTAACGACTTAACTTATGTACAATGTAATATTGGAACAGTATGTAGAAGTAGATACATGCATGCTATCATCATCGCTCAAAACACAAACACTTACGACAGCACTGTACATTTAATTAATCAACTTCTGTATAATTTTAAATGGAAATGTTTTTAATTCTCATATTAGCCATTTATACACTACTGTGCAAAATTCTTTGAAAATAATTTAATTTATTTAATAAATTCTAGAACTTAACGATAATACCAAAAATTTTTCAAGAACATAGGCAAATCTTTTTGGTCGAGCAGACGCCATTTTAAACATTTTTTTTGACTTGAAGTATTTTTCGGGTTCCTAGGAATTTTCAAAAAGAATCGTTTATATTTCAATACCAAAAGAAGTTTGTGGTCCTTAACGGCAAACAAAAACTTTGAAAAAATATTGGTAAAAAAATCGATCTGTCAACAAAAATTGTCCAAGTTTAGGTACAGGTGCAAATTTTTTTAAATCCATTGTAAAAGAAGAAACTTTGTTCAGTTTTGGATTAAATCAAGAGTCTTCAAGACTTGAAAAAAAGTTCAGAAGGTCTTTCCTGAGTCAAAAAATATTATTTTCAAAACTCCAAAATTAATGAGACGAGTCATAAAACCGGACCTCACAAACTCATTGACAGACTGCGATCAATTTTTTTTAAATATTTAAAAAAAAAATTTTTTGATAAACTAAAATTTTTTTGCTTGAAAATCAATATTTTGAAATTTTGTTTTGCCTTTTATTTTATGTGCACTTAACATAAAATAAAATTAACGAATGGGTAACACGTACTTTTTTAGTGTGCGATCACAGCGTTTTTATCGTAGTGACCGTAATCTTCGAAAATAAATTTTTTGCTCGAAAATGTGATTGAGTTTTGAAATATTTTTTTTTTCAAAACTTATAAACTTTTCTTTCCTTTCAAAAACTCAAGTATTGCCTAATTTTGATAAATATTAGATTCTTTTGAATAAAAAAAACTTGATTAAAATCAGATGAACGGTTTTTGAGAAAATCAAAAATGTGATGGGTAACGGTACCAATTCATTTTCATTAAAAGAGAGGGAATATCTTTTCAAATTTTATTGATTTTTTTTTCAAAAAAAAAAACTCCAAACCATTTTCGAGAAAAATCTGGTTTTCTAAAAAGGCACCGTTGTTTTTTATCTTAAGAAAATCAAAAAAATGTCTTTAGAGCGGCCCAAAAAACACTATAGGTACCTACACGAAGTTTTAAGGAAATACACTTGCCCGTTTAGGATGTAGGTCAACATGTTTTCTAAAATTTTGAGGGGTAACAAAATGCTAGAGCTTGAACTAAGACAAGACAAAAATCGTACAGTAGCGGGCGGTTATGTTTCCCCCCGTTTAAGTGATAATGAAAAACAGAAACAAAATTGCTTAACAAAATGGTACCTAATTATGGCACAGCTTTTTGAAACCTACAACTTTATTCTTCAATTCCCTTTTTAAATTATGCAGCCCTTAAAATGGTCCCAGCTTTATATCGCAGTCCTTTACCGAATTTGTTAAAATTTACAACACAGCACTGTAGATTATTATTCCTACTCTTACAATGTAAGAGATATAGACCGCAATTGCACTTATTAAAACCCATCACTTATTTGACCACTATCACATTTAATTATTTACCCTTAAACTAAAAACAAAAATATACATATATAAAATAGAAATACAGGTTTATGTAACTTGTCTTGTAACACTGTACAGTTGAGGTTGGCCAATCCGTTTTCTCGCACAAAAGCACTTTGGATGTGGTCATTCAGGACTTTAGCTTACGCCAGTAATGCGACAATACGATTCCCTATAGAATAATTTGGGACTACTTTTTCTAACTTATGTAGTATATAATAAAAGGAAGAATAAAAAAAAAAATCATTCGCAAGCACTCCCTTTGCTTATTCATAAATTTTATATAACTCGCATCCACTAATGACCGTGGCTATAAAACACCTCTCAGTAGCTAAACAATCCTTCAGAAATGTTCCAAACACCGGCCCAATCAAACGCACAATTTTTGTAATTCTATTTTAATCATGGATAAAGAAGAAGAAAAGAAAGACAAAGCGAATCCGTTCAAAAATGATCAATGGTAAGTTAATTATTTTTTTTTAAGTTAACTTTTTTTTTTTTAATTTAAATTAATACAATTCTTTATATTTCTTTTTTTTTTATTAGGAAAAGAGCAGCCATTTATACAAGAGCTGTTAATGCCTTTCGGGATACAATATCAATTAATAGTGACGTTGGATCGGAATTCGATACGAGAAAACAGATTAAATATGGAACCAAATATCAAGCAGCATGGGGAATATTTACGGAATATTGTGATAATAGTACAATTCACGGCATTCGATATATGGGTGAAATGAAACGTCCGATACTGGAAAGGTAAGTCAAAGTTGGGCGAAAAAATTTTCAAAAGCGAATTTCTGCAAATTACACTATTATCAAAAAAAAAAAACGTTTTTTTCGAAGTAGAAAAATTTTAAATATTGTGTTCCAATGGTCTTAAGAGCCGGAGACAAAAAGCAATGAAGTGATAAAATAAGCGGTTTAGGTACAGCCTCAGTAACAAACTGAATTTAGTGCGGTGGGTCATTAGGTCACAACCCTCAGAACTAAGTACTTGTGCATACCGAATGGTAACGGGTTTCGAACAGTAGGTTTTTTTTTTAATACCATAACTGGTTTTTGAAATTTGAAATGTTCAAAATATACGTCAATTGGTATTGGTTTCATCATTGGGTCTAATTTTGTAAAAATGATCTAAAAAAAACTAACGTTTTAATTTTTAAAAAATGTAAACGCAGTTTTTTTCGTCATCAAAATGATACATATAATTTTTACTTTTTTTTCAGAATTTTGATGTACAGAATTTTGAACAATATATTTTGACAGACCAGAATTTAGCTATACAGAATTTTGGCATAGATGCTTGCACAGCGTTTTGTACATAAAAAGTTTTGAAATGCAGTATTTCGGCATACAGTATTTTTCCACAAACAGTATTTCCACCCAAACCCGTATAGTTAAAAAAAATGCAAAATAAAGCATTAATTAATTAAAAATTGAATTAAAAAAAAAATATAACAGAAGAGTTTATGAAATATTAAATTCTCAAAAAAAATTATTTTTTAATTCTGATAAGCCATATAGCTATGTCGAATTTTTGAAGGTTCTGTAAAAATAAAAATAAAATTTATAATGACAAATTCAAAATATTCCCTTAACTGGGATTTGAATGAGATAGTAAAAAAAAACCTAATTTCTTAATTTTAACAAATTTTTTAAGAGTGTTTTTTTTTTTAAATCAGGAATTTTCAAAGAAATTAAAAATTTATGTGACAGGTTCTGGTATTTTTTAGACTTAAAACAGTCAAAAAAAAAGTGTGGAGATATGGCCCAATAAACATTATACACCAAGATTTAAGAAAATCCATCCATTTGTTAAGGCGTGCAGACAGGCCAACAGAAAGAATTGTTAGATTCACTTTTTTTACTTCCCTAAATACATAGTTTCCCTAAAAGTTTGACCAAAATCTCTCTCTCTCTCTCTCTCACTCAAATATTATTAACAAGATTGTCATTTGACGTGCCGATTTTGAAAAACTTAAAATGATTTTTTTTATTATTCGAACAGCAGATACCGTTATTTTTGAAACTAAAACTAATTTTTGTGCAAACTTTTAAAGATAGTATAAAAACTGTTTTGTACCAAATTTCTAAAATTGTAAAAATTATTATTTTACAGAAAATATTTTTTTTTGTTTGGAAAATTAGGAAGTGAATAAATCATAAATTGTAGATAATTTAAAAAAAAAATGATTACAATCAGTTGGAAGTTTTTCAGAAAATTCGAATTATTCTATGGAAAATAACTATACCTGCCACATTTTAGATTTCTTTTTTCATTTAAGTTAGAAACCATTTTCGATACATATTGGATTTTCCAAAAGGAAGAAAAATAAAAAAAAATATATCAAGTACCGTCATAAAAAAAGTATCATCAAAAAACTTTTTGACAAAAAAAAATCACAGACAATTTAGGCTGATGTAGCTCAACGACCAGGCAAAAAGCGTCAATTTAACCCACCAAGGGGGTGAGGGGCAGACAATGATCCCCACAATTTATGCTTGTACGTTGTCAAGGCGGGGACAGCTAAGGTTAGGTTGGATTGCTGAGCGGTTCTAACTTTTTAAATAGAGTACAATTCTCAGAAATCCAATTTTACTTGGTGGTGTAAGCTTCTTGAAACCGTGCCGACAATTGCAAGACTAAGGGATAAACCAGTCACTAACGAGCTCTTTCGGAGGACTGACAAGATCCGAAATAGACGAGCCTTACCCTGTTACACGGCTCTGCTGGGGCTGACCTTTTCTTTCCGTTTCTACTCGTGGGACCTTCTATGTATAACTCAAACAAAAAAACAAAAAAGCAAAACAAATAAACCAAACATGGCTGGAAGCAAGACTCGCCGACCACCTGCCCAGAGTTTGCTGAAAAGCCTACGCAAGCTTTTGAGCCGACGACGGTCTTACCAGCTGCTAGTGGGAAAAACAATCTTTCTGGTACGGCCGGCGGCGTCTCTGCTGCCACCGGTTTGTGGTGAGGTAGTGAAGAACGACCTCATTAACTCACACCAAGGTGACGGGCGTCTCACCAGAGAGGAATTTAAAAAACAGGAATTGCAACTGTCCACAAGGGGGGAAGCGAAGCTGCTATTGGCAACTTCTGAAGAATTCTTCTATGAGGACACTAGTTATTTAGTGAAAACGGACGCTAAAAGTCTATCCCTATCCTTAGAAGCTCCGAGTGGTTCGGCTAGTGAATTCCTATTTTAAGGGTCTTAGTGTGTTGGGTTTCTTGCCCGATAGCCATTTTAACCTAACCTTACCTAATCTAGCTCAACAGACAGACAGATCGAATTATGAGACACACTATTTTCGATTTCCCATCAATCTATTGCTTTGATGTTCAAAATTTCGAATTCGAATTTTTACTTTAAATTAGTAAAATTTTAATCGCCTAAATGTTATAAGAAAAAAAGTCGAAAAAAAATTTGATCAAAAAAAATGTATCAAAAAAATTTAAATAGCATTTTGGCAAAAACTGTTTTTTTTTTTATCTTTATACAACTGCCGCCATAATACATAGGTAAGGTAGGTACTCATCACAATAACTACCTATTCAATAAATTAAAAGAGATTAACAAATGACGATAACTAGATAACTTGGTGACCTACAGTAAAAGAGACACGCAACGACAACACGCATAGAAGAGAAGACATCAATCGAACTCCTTTGTGTTATAATTATCTAAAAACAAAATCTGACAACTGGCTTCATTTAAATTAACAGTTTATAACTTAAGTGAATTATAAACTACAGTCAAAACTAAAGGGTGTTTTTTCTGGCTTTGAATTTATGTTGGCAACACTTTTTTAACTGGCGGCCATTTTAACAGCTGTTACGTGATTTGTGTGCAGTTCTAAAAATACATTTTTTTAAATTTCATTTCCAAGTTCTATACATCTATTAAAAAAAACACCCTTTATTATATTATTTATTCACAGACTCTTTTGGACCATTGTCTTTTGTTCGTCAATTTTCATCTGCGTCACTCTGACAATGAACGTATGGGATAAATGGAACAACAATCCGGTTATTGTAAGTTTTGCTGAAAAATCAACTCCAGTCTGGCAGATACCATTTCCATCGGTAACTGTTTGTCCCGAAACAAAAACAAGACGTGAAATCTTCAGTTTCACCGATATGTTTTGGAAATTAGCTGAAGGCGGCAATATTACAGAAAAAGAGTAAATAACTTTCCCATTTATCCAAAAAGGGCCATGACTTATGTAACATTTTTTTTTCTAGGGATTATTATTTGGAAGCAGTTTCACAAGTTTGTCTTCATCATTTACTCGGTGGTTTTGATTATGGCAATAAATTAGCTAACGGATCTGAATTGATAGGTGCCTTGCAAGAAGCCAATTTGGCTTTTAATGAGACTTATTTTTTTTGTAAATGGAGGAATTTCGATAGCTATTGTGATAAGTTTCACAAAATGGTCACTGAAGAGGGTGTGTGTTATAGTTTCAATGCATTCGATCCCAAGGACATCTATCGGGAAGAAGCGTAAGTTACGAAGAGTATAACAAAGAGAAATTTTAATTTAAAGTTCTTGTATGTATAGTCTTATTGAAGATTTAATCTTTGATGGTGATCAAAATGAAACCGTAGAATGGAATCTGGAAGATGGATATTCTGCAGAAGCTGGCCCAGAAACATTCCCATATCGTGTTCTGGGAGCTGGTGCTAGGGCAGGATTGTTTTTGGTACTCAAAGGAATCCAAGCTGATCTCGATCAACTGTGCCGCGGACCTGTTCATGGTTTCAAGATATTGCTACATACCCCTGGAGAAGTTCCGCAGGTGTCTCAGCAGTATTTCAGAATTCCATTCGATCAGGAAGTTCTAATATCAATCAAGCCGAAGATCATCACTACATCGGATGGACTGAAGCACTATGAACCAATGAGGTTATTCGAAATTCTATTTTGTTTGTTTACTTTTAATTGGACGTTTGAAGTTTTTGCACAGACGGCAGTGCTATTTCCAAAAGGAGAGATATTTGAGGTTTTTCAAAGTCTACACCCAGAGCAACTGTGAATTGGAATGCCTGTCGAATTTCACTTTGAAGGAATGTGGATGCGTGAAATTTTCGATGCCAAGTAAGATTCTTAATTTGTCGTAGCTGTTTGAAGAGATTGAGGATTATTCGTTATTTTCCAGGAACCACTGAAATGCCAGTATGCGGAGCTGCCAATTTATTCTGTGTCAACAAAGCTGAAGATTCCCTTCTCCTCAAGGAATTCAAACAGGGTTTGAAAACATCTGCTGAGAATTTCCGAGGTGCTACCGATTGTAATTGCCTGCCAGCTTGTACTTCCATTGCTTATGAAGCCGAAATATCACAAGCTGATTATGATTATGCCTCACAGTTTCGAGCGTACAAAGAAGAATCCTATATGAAGGATAATCCCGGGTAGGTGATGATCAAGTGGAACATTAATTTCCATGCAATTTTCTTCTTCTTTTAATTTATCCCACAGAACTCATATGTCAAGATTGTCGATATTCTTCAAAGAAGCCCAATTTCTAACCTCAAAACGTTCAGAATTATACGGTACAACGGATTTTCTTGCCAATTGTGGGGGTCTATTGGGCCTGTTTATGGGTGTTTCAACACTGAGTATTGTTGAGTTGGTGTACTTTTGTACAGTTAGATTGTGTATTAACTTGAGAATGCGCAGGAAGAAACGTCTTGAAATGAAACGACTTGAAAAGGCCAATGAGGAGGGACTCGATGCACAAATGGATTTAGCCGAAAAAGATGCCTGAGAATAAATGAATGTTTCACTCAAGAATTGTTTGCCAAAAATTGTCGTTTTTTTTTACAAACAATGTTCAAAAAAATTAGGGACAACATTTGTATGAGATAAGAATTTAAAACTGTTATAAAGTTAAACAGCGAAATTTCCCCTTACGTTGTGAGCGTAATTATGTTTTTTTTTTTTAGTTTTAAGAATTTTTTTTTGTTAACCTACAATAAAATTGTAATTTTGTGAATCAAATAAATTTTTCTTTGAAAGTTTCTTTCATTAAAATAAATCTTACTTTCTAAAAAAAAGTAGGTACATTGGGGAAAAAATTAAGAGAACTATTTTTGAGTGCTTTTTGTATGTCTTTGTCAAAAGTTTCGTATTGAGATAAAAATGAAACCAACGTGAAGACTCATATTTTTATAAGTTGCAGATTTTTAAAAATATTTAGACAGATTATATTATCAACCAGAAAGGCTGCTAGTTAATATTGTGGGAGCATACACAAGGCCCTAGAACAAGGAAGGGACTGCTCGAGGGTGGATTGGCTATTATAGACAACGGATAACTTGGCTACATAACACCAACAGCTGCCGTGTGAAGACCGCAACAGCGCCAGAGAAAGTGCCCATTGAGGGTTGTGTTAAGATCCGTTGGGTTGAAATGAAGTTTTCGAATCTACATATAGGGTGTTTTTTCTCATAGCTAAAAAAATGTCGAAAACTTAAAGTTCTATTTAAGTTTTCGACATTTTTTTAGCCATTTTAATAGGTTTTTGGCCATTTTAATAGGTGTTAAGTGATTTGTGTTTAGTTTGGTTTGGCATTTCATGAATTGAAGCTACACGATCACTTACCAAGGCGAAGATTCGGTTAATGGATAGAAAACAAGATTGCCGTTGATCCCAAGTTTCATAAGACAATTTTGTTTAGCGAAAAAAATCAGTTTTGGTTTAATAGCTACGTCAACAAACAAATCTGCCGTATTCGGAGTGAAGATGAAGAGTGAAATCACGATGCTGGCCAGAACGTTGAAGTCAATAATGACCGTTATAGAACCATGATTATTGAATTTTTCCTTCCTCAATTGAACAACCAGAGACGGCGCAACATGTCACCCAGCTCATGTCATAATTGCTTTACTGATGGATGAAACGTTTGGTTACCGCACAGTTTCACGTTTCGGACCAGTGAATTGGCTTCCAAGATCATGCGATTTAACGCCGCCGCTAGACTATTTTCTATGGGGATATAAGAAGTCGCTAGTCTACGCCGAATAAGTCCGAATCGGAAACGATAGACCACAACATTCGCCATTTCGGCCACTATACGGCTACAAAAATTTTGGAAGAGTGATCGAAAAGTGGACCTCCATATTAAATTATGTCCGAGTCAGTCGTGACTGTCATATGGCATCAATCAAATTTATATTATAATGTCAAAATATTATCTTTCGAATGAATTTCATATCAATTTTAAAAATTCATTTTTGTTTTATTGCATTTCAAATCTCTATACCTCTAAAAAAGCACCCTTTATATGAAATTAGCAATACCGAAAAATAAGAAATCTTCGAAAACATCCTGGAATCATTTTGAAGTCCCCTTGGCCAGTTGATGTCAATAATTATTTTCTAGTACCAAAGCATTTTAAGCGTTTTACTGTAGCAAGGCAAGAGTTAAACCGCTCCTATATAGCTTAAGAGCACCTTGAACTAATTGTTTTATTTTTCTAAAATTAACTTCCCCTTTTATTTGTTTGAAGGAGTTATTCCGTGTTTGGTTGTTAGTTAAATTAAAATTTAAGCAATTTTATTTGGCTCTGGAGGATTTTGTTAGGTTACATAACACATAACAGTAAGCTCTTTAGACATTATAACTGACATCCAATGACTCAATATTATCCAAAATGCATTTTTTTTGGTAGTGTGCTAGGGCTAGGAAGCCATTCATTTATTTTGAAGCCGTTGAAGTTGAAACATATCCTCTTAGGTAGCTGTATGAGACGGTTAAGAAAAGTAGAAGAATTCACTGGTAGGTAAAGAAAAAAAAAGTGTTCGGATAAATTAAAATAATGAATGAAAAGCAAAAGAGTATTTCCATGTTTTTAGTTCCAATTCTACCAATGAAAAAGAAATTGTAATTGATGTTGGTTGAGATACAAATCAATTGAGGCAAAATATTAACAACGACACAGAATTACTAGCTGCCATATGGACATTTTCGGAATATTTTAAAGAAAGTTCCATTCATGATTAAAATATATTGGCAGTCATAAACCTTCACTTTCAGACAGGTAAATATAAATGTTAAAAAAAAATGTTTACCATTAAGGCTGGTATTCACGAAGCGGTCATAAGTCAAAAGAAAATATTTACGAGTTAATGAAAGGGGATTTTAAGAATTATGAGTGCTCGGTAAATATTGGCCTAAATTATTCTCAATATTTATTTAAAGATTTTAAGATTTGGTTTCGGGTCAAAGAAGGGAAGGCGTTTTTAAGTTAATTTCACATTCACAAAAAAAAAATTGAAAAAACGACAAAAAAAACTGGTCACAAGAAATAATTTTGAAAAAATATTCATTCCCAAAAAATACTATTAAAACAAAACTGCAATAGTGTATTTTCAGTCGCCAGACAGGCACCTATGTATATAAAAAGTATTTTGCGGTTCCAAGGAATTTTGAAACAGAAATTTATTTTAACACTTTAAAAAAACCATGGTGCCGAAGCAAAAATTTCAATAACAAACGTTATGAAAACAAAAAATGCTATCAATTTAAATTTTCGTGCATCGTAGACATTTTTTTCTCCAAATAAATTGTGTCAAAAAATAACTCCGAAAATGAGCGAAAAAATTACAAAATCAAAAAAAAATGTTCGTCTTCAAATAATCGTTAAAAAAAAATTATTATTAAAAAAAAATTGATAAAAAAAATGTTAAAAACAAATTCGTTGGAAAAACCTTTGTAAACAACCAAGGATATTTTTATTACAGAAAAAAAATATGGACAAAATAATTTCTGTTAAAAAATGGTCGCCAAAATAGTTCATCTTTAGAAATATTGCAATTGCCAAAAAAACAATGCAATTAACTGATTGCAATAATTCCTCGAAATTGAATTTTTTGCATACTTTTTCATTGTTTTTGCATTTTCTTTTGAATAAAATTTTGCATTTCTTTTTGTATAAAAAGAACACAAAGAATGCAAAAAGACTTCCAAAAAATTCTAAGAATGCAAAAAAATTTGAAGAACAGAAAGGAATGCAAAAACTACATGAAATCCCAAAAGAATTGTAATTTGTAATAGTTGATTGCAATATTTTCCAACGTAGCAGAATGCTGATTCCGTAGTTTGAAGTCGTAGTTTTAAAAAAAGAATGAATGAATAAATGAATGATGGATTGCAAACCTTTGATTGAAGTCACTAAAGATTGCAATCATTTGCAACTCTGCTACAAAATATATATTAGTATGTAAAAACCCAGATAATTATTATTTTTTATTGGCTGAGAAAGGCGACAGTGTTATTACCAAAAAGAACGGGCTATGATGTATATCAAGTACTACAACTCACTCTCAATAGAATTAAGATTTGGTTCATTATGAACTAAGATCCGTTATTATTTTAAATAAATTCTAATACAAAATGAACTTTGTAAAATGATAATGAACTGACTAGTTCTTTATCAACTAAGTCCTAAATTAACCAAAAGTTATTTCATAAGGATCAAAAATTTAAGAGTAAACCAACTCAGAAATTTATAAACTAAGTCCCAACAATTCAATTATTAGACTTTGGGACATGGATCGTCATGTATTTAGTTAGCGCCCCAACCAGAATACTCGAAAATTCTGAAAATGCAAGCGAAACAAAAGCGTTTTTCTATTTTATAAAAAAGTTTTTTTTGTTTGTGCACGTCCCAAATTTTTTTGGGACAGCATTTTTTTCTTGATACATTAATTGCACCGACCAAAGGTCTCAAAAACACTGAAAATGAGTCGATACAAAATTATCTTTCTATTCCCAAAAAAAAAGTGTTTCCCTTTGTGCACGTCACAGTTTTTTTTGGGACAACATTTTTTCTTTAAACATCAGTCTAAAAATTTTGTAAAATATGTAACCGTTTGCATGTACATTTCTTATAATAATTTTCCATTGTAGTTTTTTAAAATTTCTATTTTTTTGTATTTTCATAAATTTTTTTCAAAATTTTGGAACAACTTTGGCATTTTGTTCAACCTATTTTGCCAAAATTAGAATTTTTTTCAAGTTGGCAACACTCTTGAAAATTACTTCAAGTGACATTGGTTTATGTTGTCTAGATTAAAGTAAGAAAATAAATACGCAAAATCATTTTTATAACCAGAGCGGATGGAAAGAATAATAGAAAAATCCTTAAACAGGACGAAAGTAGTTTGTGCTTGCGGACTTGCGGTCGACATAGCAATATAAAATTCAACATCTCTAACGCCATGAATAAATTTCTATGGCAAAAGAAATAAATTCACGTCCGCAGCTTCGGGCTTTTTCTTCTCTGCTCCTATACCTACATCACCTTCCCTCCTCCATCATGCATCTTGATCCTGTGGAATTTTTAATCACACATTTTTCCATTAATTACACTTTAAGAAGCTAAGACCCATCACTCGGGTTTCCTAGGTGGCGGTAGCTGCGACGACCGACGCGCGGCGGTCAGCATCAACAGTCTAGGTATTCAAAGGATCTGGGTTGAAGAAGGAAGTACATAGATGCGTTTGAAAGAAAAATTCCTAACTTTATATACAAAAATCTGATTCTGGGATATTTTAACAAGGATTATGTGGTATTTAAGCTCTGCTATACCTAAGGTTTATGAAAATTGTTGATGGAAATATTTCGTAAGCTTATCTCTCTCATTATCAATTCATTCGTGCATTAAAGGATCATCTTTAAAGAAAACACGCACCATCTTTAATTCAAATTCATCAGAAAAAAAGAACAATGATTTTTTTTTGATATAACTTTCGATGTAAAGTTGTTGCATGTCCTTTGGCATGAAAAAAAAAAAGAATTCAAATTGAATTCATAGACTTCCCTCCACCCCACCCCCCATTCCTGTTGATTTATGGAGACATTTGTTTCAATCCAAACTATTATACAACGAGGAACACCATAGAAGTTGAAACAAACGAGCTTCCTAACAAGGTTAATTTCATTGATCATCCCCGACACCGGCCATTTGTCTTTGAAGAGGGTTGGTTTGGTGGGGTTGATGTTGATGGCTGTTATACATGTGCACTTGTGTTCACCCCGTTTAAAGAGGATTCAATTCAAACAACAAAAAAAAATGTATGTAGATATTGTCAAATAGTCAATAGGGTAGTTTATTTTTGTCTTCTTTTTTTTTCTGTTGATGATCCTTTGCTGTGCGCTTGGGGATGAATAAAAATAGAAAAAATAAGGATGAATATGTTACCGCAGGATGCGAAGCAAAGCACAGGACCTTTAGTGGATGTTGAGGAGTTTTGTTCGTGAAATGCTATCATTTCGTGTTTGTGGAAGGATGTGTTACACAAGCCAGAATCCTTGTCTGGAAATCGGAGAGCATCAATCAAGGAAGGTTTTTTTTTTTTTTTTGGTTGGTCAGGTCATGTCTCTCTTGAAGCAACAGTCATGTTTCTGTTTGTGGGCGTATAGTGATGGGCAGTGACGACGATGACGACGGCAACGAGCTCTATCGGCGGTGTTCAAGGTTCATTGATTTGCAGTTTTTTTTTTTGATGAAGTTTTTCTTTTTTTTTTTATTTCCGTGACCGAAAATGTGAGAAAATTAAAATTCGATGAAAAGAGTGTCAATCGTTAGTGCGGGTTTTGTGATTTGGGTTTTTTTTTTGTTGCGGACGTGGTTGGAAGATTAACATTCATTTGTATCGTTTTCATTGTTTTAACGAAGGATTTTTTGTGAAAAAATTTTGGGTACAAATTTAATGTCTCTGCTATAAAACCATCACAGTTACTTTTGAATGATGAGTGCTTGAATGCTTCATTTTTTTTTCAAATCCGAAAAAATTATGAGTTTTAAAAAAAAGTGTAGAAGTAAAAATGAAATAAAATGAAGATTCTTTGAAATTTCATTCTGTCTTGAAGTGCCGTCAATAGTAAAAAGCGAGCTGGCCAGGAAATAACTTATGTCTTCATTTCAGGGTTAAAATCATATAAACCAGACTTATTGTCAATAACGTGGTGAATGTTGTCCTCCAAGTGGTCGATCATTTCAGGAGTATCGGCCGAGTAGACTAGTGACTTCACAAAAAATAGTCTAGCTACGTTAAATCGCACGATTTTGTAAGCCAGTTCAAGGATCCGAAACGTGAAACTTAAATGCGGTTAAAAAACGTTTGTTTCTTCCAATAAATCAATTGTGGCACGAGCTGTGTGACGTGTCATCGCTTCGACAACCGGGGTCCGGTCCTGGCCTCCTTCAACAAGTCTCTCAAACTATCCCGGTCACGAGCCGACGCCATCCAGTTGCGCACCCTAAGGCTTCGGGGTTCCTGGTCTAAGCCATCTCTCCAGCTCAAGCACGGTCTACCACGCTGCTGTCTACCATAGAATGTACGAATGTACCACTAATGACTTTCCGAGCCGGTTTCTCTTCGCTCATGCGAGCTAGGTGCCCTGTCCACCGGGCACTATGTCTGCCTCAAGGTAGATTGCGTAAAATTCATGATTGTACCGTCTCCGGAATAGTCCTTCCTCGCATATGGGGCCAACAATTCTCTTTAAGACTTTTCTCCCGAACGCGGCTAAGAGTTCGGAGTGTGTTTTGCTAAGCACCCAAGTCTCGGATCCATACGTGAGTACTGGTAGGACCATGGTCCTGTACAGCAGCAGTTTTGAAGATATGGTGAGATTTGACAGACTATAGTAGGCTCTGTTGGAATTGAGCAATAAAGTTCTATGTCTCTTAAAAAACAGCCTTCACAATTAGCGTTATCTGATCCTACAAACTTTAAATCCTCAAAATCATATCATATTCCTGAATATGCGAGAAATTTTCTAAAAATCAATTTTCTTATGAAAGAAGACTTTTAGGAAAGGGCAAACAAAAACTCAGCCTTTATCATCAGAAATTCGAATGAATAGATTTGCTAAATGTATGTATGATTTAGTAAAGTAAGGGAAAGGATACTATTATTCCTTTATCCTCCCCTTAAGATATTCTGTTTTCCATTACAACCAGTATAGCTTCCCTATAGCTATGCATGGAACGTATGGCGCATTCGAAAGTCAAACTAATCTGTAAGTTTGATTCTATACGATTCCGGGTAAATATACAATGCAACGGAGATTAGTGTCAACAGCATCAGCGGCATTATAGAGTATCCTCTTACTCATCCTTAGACCTTAGCACACGTAAACGCACTTAGAGATACATATACTCTTAGATATAAAGTAAATACATTATGAATGGAATCAATTGTTAGACAGTACACTATTTCAATACTTCAGAAGAGAATAGCTAGTTCTCCAACAGGCACAACGTATTCATTCAAATCATAGACATTATAGTCTACTTTAGACAGGAGTATACTTACTATAGACAAAATGATTCATTTCTAATGGAATCCTTGTACGATGAAGCCGGAGGAGAAGATGATATGTATGATACGAGTATGAGATGAGCGAGAGATGATACGAGAGATGAGAGTGGCTGGTTTTCTGCTTTTCTAAGACAAACAACTGGGGTAATATTAAATGGAAATCAAAGTGAATTAAGTTAATTAGAAGAACAAATGTTTACTGTTTTTGTTAGTTGTTGTTATAGGAAGGATATGGTGGTGTTTCCTGTTTTATTTGTTTTTTATTGTACATTTATACTAATTTAAAGCAACAAAACATAAATATGGAGTTGATTGTTTTATTTAAGTTTCAATTATTTAAATTTAGCAAAATTGTTATTTATGATGAAATTATTGTGAATCGCATTTTTTCAGCAAGATTGGTCAAACATTGTCTGGCCCGTAGCATTTCAACACTCTGTTGCTCCGCTCATGGTTCTTAACGCAAAACATTTTTTTTCTTATTGAAAGCGGCTTTTCTAAGGAATTTGGTGAGGTACGTCGGAAAGGGAATCAATTTTGTAACTTTTACCAAAAGCTGAAAATTCTAAGTGTCACCATTGCCAATGAATTCTAAAACTTTTAGTCTTTAACGGTTACTCAAAAAATTCCACACAAACGTTTTTTTTTTGTTTTTTTTTTTTATATTTAGCGCGCATTAAAGGGGATTTTTGTACCCTTTATATGTCAGAGACATAGTGCGAGCTTTAGATAAGTGGGAGGGGATTTAAAAGGAGATGTTGGTGAACATTAGTCTTGAATTTCAGTTCATCACAATTAGAGGGAAAGACAGAGCGTGAAAGGGTATTCCACATTCGCGTAGTACGGCTAAAGAACGAATCCCTGTACTTGACAGCACGACCGAAATTGGGTTCAAGAGTAAACTGATGAGCATTCCTGGAAGCCAGAGTATTACGGTTGAAACGTTTAAGGGGAGGAATGAAACTGGCTATTTCATTTGAGCACTTACCGTAAAAGTTACGATAAAAGAGTGAGATACAGGAAACGTTACGCCGGTGTTCTAGTGACGTAAAAGTATCGATGATGTTCCTGTCTCCGGTCATTTTGAAGGCTCGTCTTTGTATACTGTCCAAGAGGCTTAAGTAATTTGCTGGAGCACCAGCCCAGAGATGGCAGTTATACTCAAGCTTTGGACGTATATAACTTTTATAAATAATAGCCAGATCAGAAGGGGAAAAGAATTGCTTGCATCTTGCGGCATTTTTGGCGACGTTAAGTATGTTCCACAAAAGATGGTTTGTGATACACATACCTAAAATAGCAAGCTGATTAGTTTCTTCAGTACAAGTGCCACTCATAGATAAAGGCACAGGGGTATGTCTCGCTTTAACGACAGAAGGCAGCATTGAGTTTTCAAAGCATCAAATTCTACGCGATTTTTTAATCCCCACTGTACAATGCTGTCTAAGTCAAAATTTAATGTACCTACTTATCATATTTAGCCGTTTCAGTTCCACGTCCCAAGAGCAGGGATGTGAATCTGGAAACGGATATGAAAAGCTAAGGGTGCTATCGTCAGCGAAACAATTTAATGGATTAGTAGTTGCAAACAGGAGATCATTAATGAAAATGAGAAAGAGGGTCGGAGACAAAACAGAACCCTGTGGCACACCAGCATTTATGTTGTGGGTTTCAGACTTGAATCCGTCTAATACTACTTGTATAGAGTGATTCGAAAGGAAGTTACTAATTCAACGAAGAAGGGTTTCATCGATACCAAAAGCACGCATTTTCGATAACAGAGCAGGATGCCAAACTTTACCAAATGCTTTTGAAATATCAAGTGCAATGATTTTACTTTCTCCAAAACGATCTAAAGATTTGTTCCTGTGTTCGGTGAGACCATATTTTAACATCTTAACTTAATGCCAGTTGCCAGCCATGTTATGTTAAAGTTATGTACCAAACTTAGCGAAAATCTAATTTCCTCTTTGACCGTTCTTCGCCAAGTGCACTCTGGTCGTCTGCCTGACTGAGTGAAAGGGTTCCATTGCATTGCTTGACTCGCGATGGCTAGTTACCATTTCGAAGCGTATGACCAATTCACTGCCACTTACGTCTTCGTCCTTGTCCTGAGATCCGATTTGACAAGAAAATCCAATCCTTGTGACCTTTCAAGTGCTGCACCCGTAAACACAGATTCAACATTAGAGTGGAACAGTTTGGTCTTTAAGCTTAAAGAGATGTTTCACCGATTCGACTGTTAATATATAGTTCAGTTCCGCCGGAGTTCAACAGAGACAATACTTCCAAGATATTGAAAATCTTCAACCATCTCTGCTGGTTGTCCAGAAATATCAACTTGAGAAGATGAGGTAGTTTCAATCTACCAACATGTTGCAAGTTCATTAGGAACATTTTAACACTTTGTATCAGTTAATCATATTGCTAACAAAAACAAAGCAATCCTCTAAATAATTAACAACTTTTTTTCTGAGTGTATAATTACAATTCAATTTGAATCGTTTACTTTACGTCTTTGAAATGATTCGAATTCCAGCCTTATTTTTGGTTGCATATTACACACACAGCCATCCTAGACAGAATGCCGGCCGTCCAAATCCTTTACGGTCTTATATTTCTCAAAACAAAATGCATCACGCGTTCGAACAAAGGCCTTAAAGATAAAAGAGGTAAAAGTTTCGCGGCAGAAAACTCTGAAAGTCAGTTTTATTTTTTTTTGGCAAAATACCATGAATGAATAATGAATACCTGAATAACTGCATTCGGAGCGCAAGGATATTTTTATGGCTATATTCGTTTGGTGGGGAGCATTTCGTGGAATTTCCTGGTTTCGTTGTCCATGTCCATATATTCCATATTTTTGAGGTACGGTACCTCGCTCGTCGAAGGGCAGTAGCGGATTGTTTTTTTTTGTTTGCTTCATGTTAGTTGATATTTTGTTTTTGTTTTTTTTTTTTTTGTTGAGTGTAGAATGTTTGGGTTTTGCTTTTTGATCTCGACCGATTGTAAAGAATACACTCGAGCGGAAGTTGCAGTATTTTGTTGGTCTATTTATAAATGGTGCCGTGGTGTATTCATTTCTGTCTGTCAGGACGATGTTAGAAAAGTAATTTGCATGAAATTGAAATGAAACAAAAAAACAAAAAAATATTTGTTAAGCTGGTGTTATGGCAAAAGTTGTGTGAAGGGCCGATATGTTTTTTTCTTTTGGTGTAGGTATAGCGCGTTGGACCTTCAATTATTATTAAAGTTGAAATGTTGTGATGTATTCACAAAATCTAAACGAGCATGGGATTATATTTGAAAAAAAAGGATTACCTTCGCATATTTTTTAAGTCCTTTTAACAACGAGTAATTAATGAGTTTTTAGTTAGGAAATATAAAAATAAACCGAATTTAGTCTAAGCTATGCATGTTTTGAGTTGAAAGGAAAAACATTTTAAATTTTTTTTAAGGTTTTGCTCACAGCAATGATTTTTTAAGAGCTTTCTTGTTTCAACTGAATTAACTTTAAAATATAATGAAAATATATACATAACATAGCTTAGGTACTGACAAACCAAAATCTATAAGAAATTGGTGTAGGTTTTTCAATTTTGAATTCCGGAAATGTGGATTCAATTATGTTCAAGTACGTTCAGTATTGACTATTTTTCTTTAGGACTAAAAGTTTGGTCTACAGTGGATTTGTCATTGAAAAAAAAACCCTTTGGAAGCAATTTGTGAGGTGGTTTTGATTTTATTTTTCTAATTTATGATTTTTGCTGTGCTAAATGTTTTCCAAAAAAATATCTCGTCTCGGATGTCTAGAATTTAGTCTCGTCTGATTCTGGTGGCCAGCCCTAATTCTGGTTCTGTGAAAAAGTGAAAAAAAAATTCATTCGTAAAATAAGCAAATTTTTGAAGCTTTGAAAATAATTACATGGCAACTCAAGTGGGAGCACATTACAGAAGATTTTTTTGGAAAATGGTTGTGCTTACTCAACGTTTGTAAGAAAAATTTAACTCTTGGTAAATTACAATGGCAACACAAGCTTACCAAAAGACAAGACAAAGCCATTTTTTTCTTTGAAAATTTTATTCCTTTTTGTTCTTGGAGTCGTTTTTGAGGAAAATATGCATTTTTTGAAAATCACAAATTTGAAAAAAAAGTTATTTTATTTACAAAAATATAAAAAAACTTTGAATAGATAAAAAACCAAAAATAAAAAAAAAAAATATATTACAAATACAAATAAATTCAATTCAATTTTTTTTTGCAAATTGTGTGTGAATGTGTTCTGAACTTTAGCTGCGCAAATAGCTTTTTTAGTTCAAGGAAAGGTCTCCGTTCGATCTGTCAACCAAAAAAAATTCAAGCGTAGGTATATTTGTGATTTCTTAATTTTAAAAATTCTGTATTCGATGATAGAAGGAAATTGTTTATTTTGACAATGAAAAATTTTGCGCACTTTACAGAATTTCGGAACACACAATTTTTTTTTCATAATTTTAGAATACAAAATTTCAAATTTACAGAATTTTGAAATACTGAATTTTGGCACTTACAGAATTATAATTCTTAAATAATTATTTATTACTTGGCTAATCAATAAAATACATCTGACCAGTAAAATATGTATATTCAAAAATTTAATTGTAAAACCATTCAAATATTGTGGAATGTGAATGAGGTCAACTCTTAAACAAATAATTAGAAAAATATTTTACTCAAAACCTCGCTACATGAGACCGGCCAGCTTCACCTCTCTTGATTTCCCCTACGTCTTTGTTTTTTGTTGTTTACATGAAATAAAAACCAACACGAATGTTCCATCTCAATAATGATCAACTTCTCCACTTAAATTCTCAATTTCCATAAATTTTAAACTTCCCTTCCAATACAATGGTAAACACCACACTTCATATTTGCGCGTTCATTCGTCAAAAATCTCGAAAATTTATTCCTCCTCGCGCCCGCCCGCACATATAATGCCAATGCCACAGCGGGATCAATCCACCTTAAGTCGACATGTAATCGGGGTGTAAAAAAATGATTGCCACACAGCATAATATACCAAGAGCAACAGCAACATGTGTCATAATTGATATTCTGCTTTTAAAACCGTAATGTGTTCGTCATTGATTTCGAGTGAATAAATCGACAGCAATGAATGATGCCAGCAGCAGCGGCAGCAGTGCCATCTATATCCACCCATCCATCCATTCACGTTTGCAGATATGTAACCGTGGCACTGAGGACCTTTTTCATCCTCTTCCTCTCTCCTCATCTACATCCCTGTATGAATATAAGTCTTTCATCCATACGGAACAAGTGCATGCAACAGATTGTTGGATCGGAAATAAAGTTGACACATTTGCATACCTAATAAAATTTTCATGTGGAGTTAACGGTTGGTTTTTTTTTTTTATTTTCTCTCTCATTGTTGTTGTCATTTTTATATGCATGTTATTTCAATCCCCAACCCTTATTTATGTACATATCTTGGGTGCCAAATTGTGTGAGAATTGTATATATTTTTTTTTTTAATATTATTTCCGTGAGCAAATGCAGTATCACTCGCGAAGTTAAACAAATTTATTGGAATTTTATTGGTGTTGACTTTTGGAGGTCGTGCACGAAACCACACCGCACCATCATCGGTGTCAGTCAGGTCTGTGCAATAGAATGGATTTTATATAAAAATAATGTTTTCCGATATCGAATGTGAAATAAATATGTTGACACATATTGTAATTGAATATTGACGTGCACATGAACACACGGAATCCCATAGGCAAATAGATGGATTGATTTTGGTAGCGTTTTTTTTTTTTTGTTAACAAAGTTAGTCGTCGATAATTTCATTCGTAAATAGATTCCTGTCAATCTGTGTATTAAAGAGCTTAAAGTATAACTAGTGAATTCTAGTTCCGCCAATAAAAACATGTTTTTTTTAGATGTAAAGAATTTTGAGTTGGCAACACTTTTTTAACTGGCGGCCATTTTAACAGCTGTTAAGTAATTTGTGTTTGGTTTGGTTTGGCAGTTTACCATGGATAGACTGACGCCTGAACAACGTTTCGTAAATTCGGTTAATGGACCCAAAACAAGATTGCCTTTGACCCCGGTTTTCATAGGAGAATTTTGTTTAGCGCGATAAAGCCTTCTTTTGGTTGAATGGTTAGGCCAATAAATCATAACAAGCTTCTGACAACAATGACAATTATGACAGGTAAAAAGAACAGTAGAATCTGGCAATCAAGATTTTGACATTTTGCTTGTGAGGTTGATTTTAATTTTGGACAAAAAGTTTTTTTTAACAATTAATTTTTTGTTCAATTTTTATTCTCGGTGTGAATAACTTTTTAAGCAAAATTCCAAAACAAAAATATGCACCTATTTTCAAAATATTGAGTTTTCAATAAAAAATGTTTTAGGTAAAGATTTATTTAAAAATCAAAAAATTATTTTGTTTTTGAATATTTTGACATGCAATTTTATTAAAATTATATTTTATGTAGGACCTTTTTCATAAAAATTACTTCGGTACAGGAAAAGTAAAACACGTTCGACAAAAATAGTTTTGATATTTCTTACCGTAAACTTAACTATTTCAAAATAACAGCTACCGCAATTCATCGTAAAAAAATTCGCATATAAATATGATGAGTTCACTTTAAATATTTTAGTAACAATCAACACTCTTATCTAAAAAAAGGATTCAGTACCTTAATTGTAAAGGACTAATAACTAATTTTTCATAAACTATCCGAATCGATTTATTTTTGCGAGAGGCGTCAAAACTTTAGCTTTTCTCAAGGCCATAGCTGCATTCTATAATGCACTTTGTAGATCAATTTTTTTGAGTTCATAAAATTTTTGAGTAATTAGTTTTCGAACTCAAAACTTTGAATTTTTTTGTTGTCAAATACCTTAAATGATTTGGTCATTCCAGCAACCATTTAGAGTGGTCTCACTGTATCAGAACTTTTTTTTTTGATTTATAAAAAAAAAAAATCTCAAATTTTGAGATTGAAAAATAATTTTTGAAATTTATTCAAAACTTCATTCATTCGCAATGTTTTTCTTCCTGACTACTTTAAAATAAAAACATTCACGAAATATAATTTTTTTTAATTAAGTTTAATTTTCCAGAAATTTATGAAATAAAATAAAATTATTGTAAAAGTGTTTGCTCTCCACTCCATATTCCGCACTGCACTCCAACAAAGATGAACAACACGAATAGTTAAAAGGTTACCTCTTCATCTCTACAATATTATCATTAAAATATATTTATATGTAGATACGAAAAAGTATACATCCTGTTTGAGGATGTGGCTTGTGTATTGTCAGACTTTTGTCATTTATGTAATAATATTAGCATGATGTGCAGAAAAGTGAACGTTATAGAGACAAATATTGTCGCAACGAAAAGTCCTTTTTTTATTCAAATATATAGCTGGACACAAGGAAAGGTTATTTATAGATATTTGTCTGTTTGATGAAAAACTCGTTTACCAGAAAACACGTTTAATGAAGTCGAACGAAAATATTTCAACGTGCCATGACGGTACCAGTAAAACTCCTCTTTTTAATAAACCATACTCATGGGGTAGTAATCAAAAAATTAATTATGGGTAAATAAGAAATTTAAAAGAAAATATGAAAAAATAATCACTTAATTTTTTTTTACGGCGCTCCGGTTTTTTTCCGGACCAATACAATAAAAAAATAGATGGTACTAAATGTGTAAATTAGGAATTAATTTTTATTTTGTCGATACAAATTTTGCAAAATGAAAAAAAAAAAATATTCAAAAAATGTTGTCTTAAGGATTATGAAAAAAATTGTAAATAATTTTTGTCAAAAAAATTTGGAAATATTTTGAAGCACTAGTCTCCATTCAAAATCATCTCATCATTCATCTTTTGCCAAAAAAATACCAAAATATTGAATTTCAAAAATAGGAAAAAAAAATTGTCAAAAAAAATTAGGACTTACCATGTTCATTTATAATGAAGCGCCTACAGATTTTGCCAAAAAAATGTGTCAGGAAAATTGAGAAAAAAAATTTGTCAGAAAAATTATTGGAAAAAAATGTTTGTCAAAAAAAAAACTGTAAAAACAATTTACAAAAAATTATACCAAAAAAAAATATGTTCGCATAAAGAACGTCAAGAATAAAAAAAAGTTGTCAAAAATATTAAAAAGGTTCTGAATAAAACAATAACACTTGGTTAAGCTGCAACCAAGATTTTATAAAACTTTTTACCCAGCTTGGAATTGAACCTTGACCAAGCTGTCCTCGGAGCTACATATATATGCTCTACGTATTTCGCTTCTGAAATCACGTGATCAGGTTCATCGTAGACATTATCAAGAAAATGACTGTAAAAAATTAAGAAAAAAATTCTGTCAAAAAATATGTTTTGCAAAAAAATTGTGTGGAAGCAAGGAAATGGAAATATTTTTGGAAACTAAATGATAGGTCCATAATATCACTCTCGTTGTTCGTTGAGTTTCGTAAATTTTTTTTCATCGTGAAGAGCGTACCTGCATCAAAAGTAAAACTGATATTTGCCGAGTAAGATAATTAATTTTTCTTGAGTTCAATATGGCCGACTTCACTACTTAACTACGCGGGAAGCTATTTTCCTTTAGTTTTTGAAATTAGCTCCCGACAGCGTCCATCTATTATAGTTAGCCCTCAAGTCATTATATTTATCATACCATCAGTTTTGGGCGTAAATATATTTTTATCATTTTTCTAGAAAAAATTTTGATTTTGGTAAAATATATATTAACTAACCAGAAAGATCAAAATCAAACTTAATGACTTCGATCCTGGCATTTCAGCAACACATAACACTAGCAACAACTCATCAATTTAGTTAAACGATTCCTTTAAGACAACTAATTTCCTGCATAGAACCATCAAGAATGCAATTAAACTTTTCGAATTGGATGCGGAAAACTTTTGACTGGAGTCTCTCTATCTGTCTCTCTCTCTCTTTCTTTCTCTCTAAAGTCGACACGAACAGGAAGGATTTGTTTTATCCTTTTTGCCGGCGTTTAACCCTTTTACTCATATCATCTTTTCAGTTGTTGTTATGTTCTGATATTTACTTGGTTCTTTATAAACAAAAAGCGCACACCTTTTAAAGTTTGTTAAGCTCTCGCAAAAGTGTTCTCTTTGCTGCTGTTATTTATCGTATAAATCGCTGATTCCAATCTCATCATACATCAAGTGACTTTTAAAAGGATTTACGCGGAAGTGGGTGAACTTTGAAGGAAAACCACAGGACTTTGTATATGTGGTGCATTAGAAAACAGTCTATACAAAACAGGTACTTGCAAACTATACCGGCGAACGTATAATTTCAAAGTCAACATGGAGGCAGTGAAGTGACAGGAAGTTAAGATACCTATGCTGAAGTGACTGCGTCACATGGGAGAATGAAACTCCTGACGGAATATTCGCAGTAGATACCTTGAACCTGAGGAGAAGTATTTTAAAAGTCATTAAAAAGTTTTGGACTGGTCGGATGGCGGCATTAAGGTGAACGGCTTATTACAGATTTGTTTTTGTCCTTCATGGAAAAAATAGTAAAATAGAAAGTATAGTAAGTATGTAAGTAAGAATTTTTTTTTTTTAATTTTTGACTTTCAATCTTTCAAAAATCCAATTGGGGATTTTCAAGGCTTTTTTTTCAAAATTTGAATAATCTATTGATTGAGAAATGAACAAAACTTTTTTCCTTTTTGTAAAAAACAAGTTTTCGATTTTTTTGTCTATCCTAGACTCAGAATTTCAAAAAATGTAGTAGATTACCATTATTAGATTTTGAAATTAAATTAGTAACATATAACTTTTGCAAAAACCTTTTTTCAAGCAGTTTGACCATCCATATTAACTGGATTAAAAATTAAAAAATCCAAAAAATAATGTCTGGCAACCATGTTGATTCCTATAGACAACCAATGCGCAAATTATTTCTCGAGACTAGAGACTACTTAAAAAAAATGTATACCCTGCAGTTTTCTAGTTGACAGGCCTAGGGAGGTCGTCCCATGGCGGGATTTTAGGCAAGTTTCAATATTAGAGTGAAGTTCGAAAGAAAACTCAATATTGTAAAGGATAATCTCTTTATAACCGAAATATGCTCCTATGTTTAAGTATTTTAAAATAGACCTGTTTGGACAAACAGTTGAGTATCATTAGAGAAAAATATGGTTCATTATTTGAATTTTTGGAACTGGCCAAAACATTCCATGCTGTTATTCATAAAAATACCAATATGCAAAAAAAAATTCTTAGATCGGTTTTTTTCATAGCTGTTTTTTCAAAAATTTATGTTTTTAAAAATATATTAAAAAGCAAAATCAAAAAAATATCCATCGGATTTCAAAATATAATTTTGGTTTTTTTTTCAAAAATCCAAAAAAATTTGATATGGGATATTATAAAAATAAAAATTTGTATCGCAATCCATAAAATTGTTCATGATAAAGTAAAAAAACCATTTGTTGACCAAATAATTTTGAATACTTTATGTAAAAAAAGTATAAAAAACTCATCAAAACCGTTGGCACCGCGCTTTCGAGATAAATATGATGCCGTTATTTTTGGAGCTATGTAAGTCTAAAGCTTGAAAAAAATCCCTCCAGTTGTTTAGGCTGTTAGTCGAAGCACAGGTCTGATTAATATTTCGATTTCGTATTTTTTTTTTTTTTCGAATTCAAAAACTAATATTTATTAGACTAATTTGACAATATTGGTTTTTGAAAATCACACGATTTTTTTTAGGATTCTCCATAATTATTTTTTAAATTTTAACAAAACCATTTTCTCGAATCTAAAATTTAGGTTTTTCAGAATGCTTATGAGAAACTTCATGTTTTTTGAAATTTTTGAAAACCTAAATTCAATTGCTTAAATTTTCTGTAGCCCAAATTTCACAAAAATATAACCAAAAATGGAGGAACTAGCAGCCACAAGCTTTACAAAAATAATTTAGATTAAAAATATTTGAGTGATATTTTGATACGATAATTTGGAAAATTTTTATATTTAATTATTGGATTGAAGTGATATAATTTTCAAAATATCTGTGATTTTTTATATAATTTTTTATTATGAATCTCAAAAAAAAAAAAACAAAAAAAATAATAAATCAGGATTGAAATCTTTTAACTGCATCATGTTTCCTTCTTCAACATAAATTATCTAAACAAAAAGCTCCTTAACCAACCACAAACTTCCGCATGACCACTGTCAAATTATCCCTCAATCACGGAAGCTTATAAAATCCAAGCGCATGTTTTAATTCCATCATCACCATCAGCATAAGGGATCACACCCTAAACAAAAAAAAAAAAAGATTACAAATTAAATATTTATTCATCTCACATCCTTTTAATGGAATCACTCATTTCTTATCGTCCTGCCAGGCATATACGTTTTCAGCTGAAGTTCCTCCGTACACCTAAAGAGTACGGAATAGTAACCCATTTGGAAAGAAGCGGCTCTTACATTGAAGACAAATACTTCGTTGGCTGTGGTCGAGCATCCAGTATCCAGCATTGTACAAGTAGCTATATGTATATCTAATAACCTTTCCACACACTGGGATCTGTCTGTCTGGATGGCATCAGCAACGTTTGCCATTCCTCTCCTCCGGAGGTATAACTTTAATCTTCGATGAGCAAAGCTAACACATTTTGCCAAAATATTTGTGGTATTTCACTATCCTAGCTGGGCTGGCTCTCAGACCAGGGCATCTCCGTATGAATTTGTGTGTCTTCCTGCTCTGCAATTCTATGCTGTAGCATAGCATCATATCGCTTTCCGGAAACACTTTTTGTTTCCTTCTCGAAATTCAACTGAACTGACATGCATGATGTTGTATTTTCAGCTGATGCTTGTTGAATAACGTCTACTCTATCGGTGGTGCCAACAGAACAACAACAACAATCACAACGACGAGCGACGCGACGACGACGTCCGCGTCGTGGATTTTTACTTTTACAGACGAAAAATTGTAAAGCTGACTTTTTCATTGGAGGTTAGATTTAAGGGAGAGCGTTCTTCCTTCACTTTTCTTTTATATATTTGAAGATTCGTCTCCAGGTAAATATTTGATTTTTGCATTAAAGTCAATTTGCTTTCATGATTCTGTAATTCATTGTTTTCCCTCTTGTGTTGCGCTTGAGGGTCTCGATCCTGATGTAGCCGGATTTTCGAGGTTTGTTTAATTTAGCTTTCATTCCGTAAGAGTTACATATTGTGTGCTCCCAGTTCTGATTCAATTGAGAGGTTTTTTTTTCAACATTGTGATGCTCTGTTTTTTTGGTTTTGGTTGATGGATATTATTTTATTAACTCAAACTACTCTGGTTATGCACATCACATATTTTGATTGTTCATTTTTTTTGATTTTTTAGTAAATGTTAGGTAGGAGCACGAAATATTAAAAAAAAAATGGGTAACGAATTTTCTGCATTCACGGCGTCATTTGCAGTTGATGTTAAAGTATTCTACAAAAACATTCAAACACTATTTGTTTTTTTTTTTTTTTAAGATCAAAATTTTGAAAATAATGCTGATTGCTTTCTATGGTTACTTTGAAAATCAACTCTTCAATTTTTTCCGAACTCAACAAATTTAACATAAAAATTTACGAAATTCAAAGATCAAAAGTTATACGGTAGTGCCAAGCCAAGTTCTAAAATTTGGTTTAGGTGAATAAGATGATAAAAAAATAAAAAAGAGGTTGGGTGCGACCCACACTGATAACTTCCCATTTTTGATCTTGAAAACTTTATATTTAGTTTTTTTCAAATAACCAAATTTTCTGCGAAACAAACTTTAGCTTTACTTTAAATTCGAACAATCATTATTTTAAAATTGAAAAGCATTTTAATTATTTAAAGAGATTTACGAAATGCACATATATTAGGTATAGAGATTGTTGATGTATAAGTTGTTTCCACGTGACCCAAGAGGTAAACTTCCACGCGTTTTTTTTAACGAGGTTTTTGTCAAAAACTGTCAATTAGATATTTGTCAAAATTTGACCTTTCATAAAAAATTGTACTATATATAAAATAAAATATTTTAGAAGGCACAATCGTTGTTCGTTCTCAGGATATTCGAGCTGAAATACAATTGTAACTGATTTTCTTTAGAATTTTTAACAGTTTTTGATTTTTTGTTAAAAAACTGCCAGTTCAATATTTGTCAAAATTTTATCAGTTGCTAACAATTATTTTATGTAGAAAATAAAATAAACAAGAAGTCAATATCGTTACCCGTTTTATACCAATTTTTGGTAGAATTTTTTGTAGTTTTTAATTTTTTGTAAAAAAAACTGTCCATTGAATTTTTTTGAAATTTTCACCAATAGTAAAAAACAACGTTTTTCGTAAAATAAAATTATTTTAAAGTTAATATCGTTTTTCCATCTAAGGATATTCGAGTTATAAAAATTTTTTTTTAGTTTTTTTGATTTTAAAAAATAACGGTATATTGATTTTTGTCCAAATTCATATCAAATTTGTATGACGTCATAATGTGTCGAATAAAATTTATTTCAAGTCAATAGCATTATTTGTTCGTGAGATATTTGAGCCCAACCAAAAATTTCAACTGCTATAGTAAAAAAACAACTGATTGAATATTAATAAACGCCCTTTCAGCTTCTTTCGAAGTTATTATCTGTAAAACAAAATTTATTTCAAGTCGATATCTCTACTCATTATTGAGATATCGACGACGAAAAATGGTACCAGAACGTACGAACGTACGTACACACGCACACACAGACATCTCTCTAAAAATGATTGATATAGACTCTAGGGACCTTGAAACGTCGAGAAATGTCAAAAATTTCAATTTGACAAATCGGACCGATTACAATAACTCCCTATGGGAAGTTAAAAATTGAGATTTACCATTAAGGGGCTGTGTCATCCACCCACTTTCTTAAAATTTTTATCAATTGAATGGGGCATTGTAGAATTCTGAAATGTGGAAGTCAGGTATGGCTTGAGAACATACGAACTATAAAACTGAAAACTTGAAGCTTTCCTTCCGTGGGTAAGATTATGGATTGTGGTAGAGTCAGAACGAGTCAGCATCGGTCAAAATTGAACAACAATGTTAAATTAAAGGTTCGTGGTGTGGCTTCAATGCATTTTCTAATTTGAAAAAATTGTTTCAAAAAGTTGAGAAACTGGGCCAAAAACATAAATCTTAAAAAAAAAGAAACAGCCAAGTTCTCACTTCTGACTTCTGAATAACAAGTCTGCCACAAAACGTAATGATCTAAAGGTACTTACCTACTCCAAGTACCACTCCATTATTAACGGTACATCCATTCGGATTTTCGGTATGCCATGAGCGATTTGAATTTATTTTTAATTTTTGAAAAAAAACATTTTTTTTCCAAATTGAATATTTTGAAAACTTGTGTACAGTCCAGTTTTTTTTACTAAAAATTTTGTAAAACATTTTTATAATAAATAAATTTTTTCAAAAAACCGGGATTTCAAAATAAAAAATTGAACTCATCAAATTGCATATTTAATTTTGAAATCAAACTTCTTTTTAACTTGCAAATATACGTGCAACATATAAGATATTTTTGTATTCGTGAAAAAAAATCGAACTCGAGATTTTTATCAAACTTTTAATTACTATGATAAAGAAGTCGAATGTTGAAGTCTTTCTGTCAGTTGAGCTACAGCCTTTTTTTAAGAATCAAAAACAACGGTATCTGATGCCATGCATTTTTTGGAAAATTAGATTTTTCTCAAAAACGGCTTCAGCAGATTTAAATAGGTATTGGCTCACTTTTATTTTAAAAAAAACTCGGGGGTACCGTAACCAGCCATAAAATATTTTTTTTTTTGGTTTTTGAATTTTTTCAATAGCGGTTATGCAAATGCATCTAAAATTTGGCAAAAGTATTCAGTACTTAAAATTTTGAAAAAAATTATTATATTATTATAGTTAAATATTTTATACTTATTTTTAGAATGTTGGTAAAGTATTTTTAATACTACCTTTGATTTTTTAGTTTTTTTTTTGAAAACAATGGTACTTCCCATAAAAATTAAAAAAAATCGTTTTCAAAAATGTCAAATTTCTTCCAAACCCTGTTTTGAAAAAGAAGGTATTTTTCAGAGCCAGAGGAGGACAACTCATGCCCCCCTTGCCCCCACCTTCCCGGTGCTTATGATTTGCAAGCATTTTTGGTCAAATTTTGTATTCAAAATTCTAAATAAAAATATTTGGAAGCGGTTTCGAGTAAAACAGTAACCATTGACAACGATAAATAGGTCAAATGATGTAAAAGTGAACAACTCTTAATTTTTTTTTTGTTTCAAACTTTATTTAAGCAAAAAATTTAAACTCAACAACAATACAATGTCAATTTTTTTGTGATCAATTCCTTAGTAACCGTAGTGAGCTCCGAAACCATCAAAGGTAACATGAGCAACAGTAGCAGCTGGTGAGTAGGCGATTGCATGAGCAGCGGGCTGAGCATACACAGCAGCTGGAGCACCATGTGAGTAGACAGTTGGACCAGCATGAGAGTACACAGTAGCTGGAGCAACATGTTGGCTGTAGACAGCAGCTGGAGCGGCATGCGAGTAAACAGCTTGAGGAGCAGCAAAGGTCAAAGTCTTGGCGTAAGTTGAGCGGCCAACAGCATCCTGGGAAGGATTAACTGATGAATAAGGTACTGGAGATAAGCCAGCATTTACAGCGGACAGAAGAGCGCAAAGTACAACAATTTTGTATGCCATTTTGAGAATTGTAGTTGGTGATGGTTGGTTAAATTGGTGCTTGATGCTTGATGCTCCTGTGAACTTGGTGCAGTTGGAACTGATGCTGTTTGTCTAAATTGAAACCGTTTTTATACTTTTCCATGTTCATTCATTCGAGGCTCGTTGTATGTTCCTTTGGAAAGAAAGACAGACAAAATAATGGGATCAGTCTCCTGCCCTCCAGCATCAACGCAATAACATTAACAACAACATCCACAGCCACAGCAGCTAATCCACTTTCGACGCACTTGACCATTAATTGTGTCGCTTGTCAAGTTACTTTCAATTTCTGGCTTGTTTTTTTTTTTTGTTGTTGTTTTTTTTTTCAATTTTTCATTCCGTTTTGATCCAAATTTTTAGGTTGCTAAGCTGCTTGGCTTGGCCCTACACCAAACATGCGTGTACTTCAATGCGCAGGTCTCCTTTGCCACCGCACACACATATTGATTGATCGCATCGGCAGTTTGTTTTTTGGCCAAAATGACATAGCAACACAAAAAGAATCTGATCTTTTGTGCCGCATAATACCGCAAATGCTGTAAAAGATACAAAAAAAAAAGAATGAGATCAACATCTCTGGGCCGGCTCGTGGTGATGGTCCATTGGAGAACTTATATATCGGTCAGAAGAACTGGTTGGTGTTGAAGATTCGTCCAAGGTCAGTTCCCTTTTGTCGGTCTGTCATCGTCGTTGCGTCGTCGGGCGATCGTTTTTTTTTTTGTCAGTTTGCGATGGTTCTGGGTCAACAGGTTATTTTAAATAATTTTTTTTTGTTTGTCATGTACGAGTATTATCGCATCTTTTATGGAATTGGTAAGTCTTCTGGAAAATGAAGAATCACTACTTGAAGGAGATTGGTTATCGCCCCTTGAATTTTATTAAGTCTGAAAATTGGGTAATTAGTTTGGAGGTCGTTGGTTGGGTTCATTGAAAGGTACTTTTGATGCGGGATATGTTTCTGGATGATGTTAAATTTCGAGGCTATTGGATATTCATTTAATTATTTTTTTGTGTTTAACGTATCTAAACGGATGAGGAGGAGAATCATTATTGAACGTCTCGTTGGTAAGTTGTTGGAAATAAAAAAAAAGGTTTTTGCGATAATTTTTCGTATTTTTTTTTTTTTTTATTTTATGCTTCCAGTACGAAGAACTTACGGAAAATTACTTCAGAGGAGGTGAAAAAATTTAATTCAATTTTCTAAAAAAAACTATGATTTTCGACTTTTGACACTTTGCTTAGCGTCATGTCAAACAAAACCCCCAAGTCATTTAAATTCAAGGGGTTATGCACGACCCTAAAAGCGTTAATCTAAAGTGCTGAAGAGGGGGGTATTGTGAGTGTAGCGATATAAGAGAGCATTTTTGAAGTACTTACTCATCAGACAATGTTTTCGAGAGCATGTTTTTTTAGGTTTATATTTTATTTTATTTATTTTTATTTATATTTTATATTTTATTCAAACAAAAAAATTTACACTCACCAAAATTTGATTCCTAACAAAGTCAATGAAATTTTTTTATTTAAAAATAAGTAATTATTTTTTTTTTTGTGAAATTAAGGGGATCAGGAAATAACAGATTATATTTTTGTGTTGGATATAATGAGACAAAAACTATAACACACAAATGAGGCCATCAGAGCAATAGTGGCGTAACCCATAAAATTCACTTTAGAGCTACGAGAGATTTAAGAAACAGAGTTTCTTTAAACATTTTTTGTATTTTCCCTTCGACATTTTTGATTAATCTAAAAGCGTGGAAGAGTTTGAAAAAGGACATATTTTGTAGGGCAAGCTTTTTTTTTAAATTCAACATTATTTTGGAAAAAAAGTGGGTTACGCCACTATTGCATTCATGGTTTTCATTAAAAATAAAGAAAAAAGAAAGGTTACGTCAAATTTATTATATTATTTTTTATTTCTTTCATAGTTCATATTTTAACAAAAAAAAATTATACAAACATTCTTACGTATTTTTAACCATTTTACTCCTCGTCTGATAAAACGTCAAAAATTTCAATTGATGTTTTGTTCCTCAAGCTGGTTGATTTTTTTTATATCCACGGATTGTCTCTTTTTTACATTTACCTCTTCGAGTAAAACATCAATTTCATTGGAATCCTTAAAAAAAAATTGAAAATGTTACCACTGAGTTTTAAGCCATTCAACCTTGGAATTGGAAATGGACATTTTTCTGTTTGTGATATTTTCTTCCAGAGATTTTGTGGAAAAAAAATCTGATGAAGTCATTTTCACAATTTCAAATGGGTTCCTCTTTCTGGCCCAGGAAATTAAGTTAACCCAATCATTTCGGACCAAGATATCTTTATAAAATTTTGTATATTCTTTTCTATTGCACCAAAATCTTGGTCACATGGCAAATGGAAATGGCCACTAACTAAAAATTTATGTACCATCTTATCAACCATAAAATCGGGATGGGATACCAAAAGTTGGCATAACAAGGAAAGTTTTATGTTTCTATTTTGGCCCCGACATTGGGCAGAATACATAATAATTTTTGTAGACTATCCTATGTACGTTCTTTAAATAATGCATAAGCCAAGATCCAATTTCTTGAGGTCCCCTTGACGCTGTAGATTCATCCCAAACATACCGAAGCAAAGGGTCACAAGCAAACAGTTTCTAACAGAAATATGGAGGTTACGGCACTATTGCACTCAAACTATGATCAAGTAATAAAATGCAATCACACCTTTTTGAGTGCCATCTGGTTTTGAGTGTAGACTGTAGATAGATAAAATAGATATAGTAAGGGACCCATTTTCATGAAAAACTCATTTTTGAAAAAACTAGGTTACGCCACTATTGATGGCCTCAAATAATGTCCGAGCCGAGCCCGTCAGCGAGTAGTGGAGGTCATGTGCAGGAAATCATTTTTAAATTATAATGCCAAAGATTATCTTTCGAATGAAGTCAATTTCATGTGAATTTTAAAAATTAGTCTTTGTTTTATTCCATTTCAAAATTTTAGACCTTTAAAAAATACTCTTTATAAATGCGATGGTTTTACTTTTAAGATCACAAGAAACAGCACTGCTTTTCAAGAAGTTCTTTAAAAAATATATATTCAAATGCAACTTTTTGTAGATTCTATCATCATTTCAAACCACCTATGTAAGGAAGCATCTTTTTCCAAATATAGAAATAACATTGTTGAAACTTTTCAAGGAAAAAAGAAAAACTAGATAAATCAAAGACTTGAAAGAGTTTTTTTTGTTTTGTTTTTGTAAAAAGTAAAAAACAAAAAACAAAACTCACTTCAACATTAATTCACTTTCACTTCCTTTTGTTTTAACGAGAACTCCTCGATGTCCTAGAATACCTCTCATAAATTCAAAAATCATTTCTCCTCCATATCCACACATTTAAACCGAAACTGAATAAGAAAACAAAGTTACACTTTCTTATTTGTTTTTTTTTTTTGTTGTATTTTGATTTTGGCAGAAAAGTGGATTCTTCCATTAAATTGCGCGCGTATTGAGGCGCAAAACATGCCAAATGGAATAATTTTTGTCGGGGTGAACTACCCCGCGGCTCAATAAAGTTTCAAAAATGGAAAAAGTTTTGCTGCTTTTGTGGATTGTGTTTATATGATGGAAGGGAGAGAAGGAGTTTTTTTTTCATTTCATTCAGCGTCCTCTTCGGGTTGATGAATATTTATTTCGGTTTTTCTTCGGATTCGGTGGTGTTTTTTATTTTTTGTATAGTTGGTTGTAAATAAAAAAAAAGTACTTGTCGTCCTTCTTCATTGCAAAGAAGTGAATACTTAGCAAATTGATATTAATTTGCACACTGGGTGAACAGTGTAACAGTACATCATGGACAATGGGGGATATAATTGAAAAATCCGTTTCCTGCTGTTGGATACAAAGTGGTGATGTTGGAAATGGTTGGGTTTGGTTGGGTGGCTTTAGCTTAACTGTCAGAATTTGTCACAGTTTAAGTGAAAAATGATTTTCAAAGTTTCTTATTGAGAAGTTAGTAAATTAAAAGGGGGAATAGGATTTGTTTGCTAATAGACTTTTACTTAACTAAGGAAATTTGGTGAAGGTTCAGAGTAAAATAAAAAAAAGAATATGATTTTTGAATTCAACAGTAGTTCAAATTTCTATATCTATATTATTGTGTTGGGTTTGGTATTTTATTTCTGTTTATTTTTTTATAGGTGTGCAGGTATCAACTCTTCAATATCGAATTGAATTAAATAACAGAATACACCAGCATTAAAAAAGTACCTATTTTTCTTCTTGAAGATAAGGTGTTGAACTCCAAAGTGAATCAGTTATTCTTTGCTGTAAGATGGAACCATCATAAGTGAAGATCCTGTGTCTTTGCAACAAGCATGAGTCGATTTTCTTGGGAAAATGGATACCAGACTAGCATGAAACAGACCCATCTTCTGATCCCATTTTCTGAATAAATACTTACAACTTGCATATTAAATTTTATATAAATGAAAAACAGAAAATAAACATTTTGCTGTTATGCTCATATTTGAATCGTTACATTTCTGTAAAATTGAATCAGAAAAAAAATGTTCGACCAAGAATTTGATTGAAACATATAGTATGTCTATCTTTTCTAAAAAATAATAAAACGAAGGACTGCACAAACTTGCTCCTATATTAAAGTACTTTAGAATTTAAAAAAAAAATATAAAAACAAGAATGTCACCAGAGAAAAATATAAATTTAAGCACAAAAGAGATTATTTAAATTGCTAAAATGAGCCAAAAAAAGTTTAAGCTCTAAACTAGAGATGTTATTTTAGAAAAAATTCAATCGTTGGAGTCAGTTTTTTTTCAAAAAATAATGTTTTATAAATAAATTTTTTAAAATATTTTATACTAAAAAAAATTTTATGCAAGTTTTTAGTATTTAATAATATACACTTAACATACTCTACCATTTTCATAAAATTTAGATTTATTTTTAAACTCCATTTTTTTTTAGTTTGAAATGGGATGTTACCAAAATTATAGAGGACCTCTGTTATAAAAAAATTTATAGCAATGCGTCAAACAGTTTATGAGAAAATCGAAAACCAAAAATCAGGTTCACTGCCTTTTGTAGAAACAACCCCTTTTCGTCATAAATACTTTTCTAAAGTCCCTTTGTGTGCTCATGAACTAAACAAATATTAAAATAAAGTATAGATATAATGATCCACTTTTTTTTACCAAAAACTGACTCATAAAATGACTGAACATTTGTTAATGGTATAGTTGAGGCCGTCAGTGCAATAGTGGCGTAACCCACTTTTTTTCAAAAATATTTTTTTATTAAAATTGGTCCCTTAATATATCTCTTTTAATACAAAAATATTTGTATGCATTTGTATACACTCAAAACTAGATGGCACTCAAGAAGGTGTTATTGCATTTTATAATTTGATCATAGTTTGAGTGCAATAGTAGCGTAACCTTCATATTTCTGTTAGAAATTGTTTGCCTGTGACCTTTTGCTTCGGTATGTTTGGGATGAGTCTACAGCGTTAAGGGGACCTCAAGAAATTGGAAATTGGAGTACATGGGATGGTCTTCAAAAATTGTTATGTATTCTGTCCAATGTGGGGGCCAAAATAGAAATATAAATCTTTCACTGTTATGCCAACTTTTGGTATACCATCCCGATTTTATGGTTGAAAAAATGGTACATAAATTTTTAGTTGGTGGCCATTTCCATTTGCCATGTGACCAAGATTTTGGAGCAATAGAAAAAAAATATACAAAATTTTATAAAGATATCTTGGTCCCAAATGATTGGGTTAACTTCATTTTATTTGAAATTGTGAAAATGACTTCATCTGATTTTTTTTTCCACAAAATTTCTGGAAGAAAATATCACAAGCAGGAAAATGTCCAATTCCAAGGTAGAACGCTTAAAACTCAGTGGTTACATTTCGAAAAAAATAAAACATTTTCAATTTTGTATAAGTATTCCAATGAAATTGATGTTTTACTCGAAGAGGTAAATGTAAAAAATACACAATCCGTGGATATTAAAAAACTGAATCAGCTTGAGGAACCTAAAATAAATGATAAAAAAGAAAGACTTAATAGAACTGCTTCAATTTGTACCACCAAACCATCACTTTTTTATAATAATTTAAAAAGGTCAACAGGTGCTCCAATTGAAAAATTGGACTGGGAATAAAATCATAAAAAAATAAATAAAAATGTACACATAATTTTTTGTTGTTCAAATATTGAACTACGAAAGAAATAAAAAAATAATATAATAAATTTGGCGTAACCTTTCTTTTTTCTTTATTTTAATGAAAACCATGAATACAATAGTGGCGTAACCCACATTTTTCCAAAATAATGTTGAATTAAAAAAAAAGGCTTGCCCTACAAAGTATGTCTTTTTTCAAACTCTTCCACGTTTTTAGACAAATCAAAAATGTCAAAGGGAAAATATTAAATATGTTTAAAGAAACCTTGTTTTTGGCAATAATTTGGCGAGTGTTGTCCTCAAAGTTGGCTTATTGTAAACTAGGGACTTCACATTCACATATCTTCCCGGAAAATAGTCTAGCGGCGTTAAATCCTCTCTTGGAGGACAATTCACGGATACGAAACGTGAAACTAAGCGGCTACAGAAAGTTTTGCTTCGCAATAAATCAATTGTGGCACGATTTCTGTGATATGTTGCACCGTCTTGTTGAACCAACAGCTCCATACCGGTTGTTCAATTAAGGAACGGTCACCATTGACTGTATTGTTCTGGCCAGCATTGTTTTTAAACAAGTACGGTACAATGATCACACAAGCCCATGAACGACACCAAACAGTTTTTCTGGATGTACCAATATGCCAACATACAATTGAGGATTATATTCTCTCCAAATACGACGGTTTTGTTAATTGACGTAGCCATTTAAATTATATAAACTTCATCGCCAAATATAATTTTCTCATGAAACTCGTGATCGGGAGAAATTTGCACAATTTTGAAGCGTTGTTCAGACGTCAGGCTATTCATCTTGAAATGTCAACCCAAACTTATCACAAATCACTAAACAACTATTAAAATGGCCACCAGTTAAAAAACTGTTGCCAACTTAAAGTTCTATACACCTAAAAAAACAGCAAGCAAAAGATGGATCCTGTTGGATTTTAACATTTACATACACACAGAATTTTAATAACTACTTTTAACTCTTTCCTAATGAATGTTAAATATAATTATATAAATAATTTATTAGTATAAAAATATTTTAACAATAATTACTCGTACATCCTATTTTTACAATAATTATAACTACCCTTGTAATTATACCATTACCCTGTAAAATATATATTTTAAATAATAATTTAACGCATTTATTACCACAAACTACTCTAAATTACTGTAATCATCTTAGTCACAGCTATTCTACGCGTTAATTATGTCACATTCAAAAAACCATCATCAGAACCCATTCATGAAAACCATTAAATCGCTTATCAAAAGATCAATTACCTATACGCGTCTTATGTTTCTTTCTGTTTACCACAAACCATTTAAGCCCCCCAGATAGTGTTATACCTGTTACCGTCAAGTGAATGGAGGTTAAAGCACACGCACAAAACCACATTGATCAGCCAGCAGCAGCGGCAGGGTAATGTTGTATGAAAGGAAAGGTGAAATGCCAGGTGTGGTTTTTTGGCAGTTTTTTTTATGTACTCCCGTATGCGCCGCTTTTCAACTAAAACGCAAAAGAGAATTTAGCAACAAAAAAAAAATGAAACATTGTAAATTAGCTTAAGAGAGGTCAAACATTTCGGCCGAAGTCATTCGTATAAATAACTGTTGGAAATTGGGTTTATGTATCAGTTCCACAGTGTCCAGCATTGCAACAATCCATTCGAACCAATTCTTGTAAGACTTCAACTTAACAATAAAAAAAAATGGCATTCAAATTTGTAGTCCTTTGCACTGTTTTGGCTGTTGCCAATGCTGGTTATGCTCCAGTTGCTTATTCAGCTCCTGTTGGTCACTACGCTATTGCTAATCCTTCAGTAGATGCTGTTGGAGAGACCCAACACAATGTGGTTCGATCATATGCCGGTACTGTGTCTCAGTACTCCAAGGCTGTTGATACTCCATACTCGAGTGTTCGCAAGTCTGACACCCGCATCAACAACAACGTCTACACACCAACCTACGCCAAGGCTTTGACTTATGCTGCCCCAGCTCAAACAATTGTTAAATACGCTGCTCCTCAAGCTGTCTACGCTCATCAAGCTGCTCCCCAAGCTGTTTACGCTCATCAAGCTGCTCCAGCTGTCTACAGCCAACAGGTCCTCTCACACTCTACCCCAACTGTGTACGCTCACCAAGCCGCTGCTCCAGCTACAGTCTATTCCCATGCCGCTCCAGCTGCTCATGTTATTGCCCATCAAGCACCCAGCGCCTATGTCAGCCATGTTGATCCAACAGTTGCTGCTTACTCCAGCAAGACTATTAGCTACTCGCCAGCTGCTACCGTTGCCCATGTCACCTTCGATGGATTCGGTGCTCACTATGGATATTAAAAACTTTTCTCACAATCGAATGTTAAGTTTTGAATTTATGTTTGTTTTTATATATTTTTATTAAGTGAATAAAGAATGTAACATTAAATGTTAAATTTTGTCTTTTTATATTTTTTTTTAGTAAAAATGTTTTTCCATTTATTTTTCAAACCCTTTTCTAGAATACCATATTTTCTTATCTTTCGTTGACAATATTAAGAAACAACTATGGTTTATAAAATTTTACATCAACAGTTTGGTTTGAAAAACAAAATTGTCAAATTTATCTGAATTTCGAAAATTGCCCGTCAACATTATCAGCAAAAAAAAAACACAGAAACAGAAGTATTGCTTTTGAAATAATGTCAAACCCATTGAGTTTTTTTTGGCAATAGTATTTATTTTCTGGTACGAATATTTTAGTGAAATTTGAATACTACAAACACTCTTTAACCATATTTTGAATTCCTGAATATCAAATGATCTCAATACTGTAAACGAGCTATTCTCATTTATTTATGTACATTATATAGGGTACCTCGTAAATTATGAATAAGTCCCAAATTGCTTATTGTAGACCTTGTATTTGTGGATTCCTGGAAAAACGTAAGCGGTAGCAAATTTGAAAAGAAGTCTTAAAGGTCAAAATACTTAATTTTGTTTCTTTAATGAAAATGAGAAAAAAACGGTTTTTGAAAAAAGTTAATCGTCCAGTTTTTTTTAAACATGTCTGTGTAAAAAAATTCATGGCTATATGAAGGTGTAACCAAGCTGTTTTTACTTGGCCCAAAAATTTTTATAAAAGATAACCATTTTAGTGAACCATTTACTGACCCCTCAGAGTTTTTCAGAAAATCGATTTTGAAAAATTAAGTACCGACAAGAATACCCTTGAAAATGGATTTTTTAATTTTTGTAATGCTAAGAAATCTTATATTTATATTATACTAGGAGACCCAGCCACGCGTTGCTGCGGCTAAGTGGCACAAATAGATTCGACGGTTTTCCTACACGTGAACCTGAACACTTTAACTTTCCAGTTAAAATGGTTACTTCAAGAACATTTCTGCATTTCTGGTGATATTTTTGATGACCAAATGCCTACCGTTGTATAATCGAGATGGATTCCAATTACCCCGCAGAATAAAAGGTGAACCAATCTCTGATCGAAGATTATGTTACAGGTACATAAATATCTAGTGAATTAATAAATTCAATTGGAAAGTTTACATTTTCATTTTCATCAACAACAGTATCGATTGATTTAAAAGACATCAGATCGCCTGGTAACAACTGTTGTATCTGGAAGTTAACTTCGCAACATCAACATTTTTAGCTGCCAAAATAGCCCGATCACTGAGCCAGTTATGATAAGTAATTTACAGATTATCTGTCTGATTCAAACTTTCAACTTGGATCAAACTGCACATGGTGTGCAAAGTTTAATTGAAATCGGTTAAGTAGTTCAGGAGTCCATCACGGACGAACAGATAAGATAAGATTATATTTATGATCCAAAGTTATTTAAAGTAAGAAGGTATTATCCAGGCCCATAATTACGGGGGCGCCAAAGATAAAGATAAAATTTTATGTTATTATAGTATTTTACCTCTTCAAATTCCAAGACTATAAACATATTTTCCATCCAGAATCGTCACCAGGGGGCAACATAAGAAGGACAAGGCGCCAAACAACAAATCGATCTCTACAGGTTCTTTACAGAACCGTATCAAAGGGGCACCACAAGAAGCTTGGAACTGAACAAAATCCTTAACAGTTCGGTTGAAATGTTTTATTTACATAATATTTTACCTACCAAGTTGATGACCAAGTTTCTCACAGGAACTTTACCAGGGGATGGAAAATAAGACACTTAAAGCCGAGAAGGTTTAGCTTTTTATTAAACCTAAATTAATAAATAAGTTCACAAAGGAACTTAAGAATGCTGTGTCGCACTGAATTTTTTGAAACCAATGATCCAACCAGCTGTCATTCCAATGCAGTCCTTGGCTTGTTAAAAAACGAGTTTTTGCTTAAGATTCCATCTTGGATAAAATAAAGCAATTTCCATACAATTTATCGATAACAAGTACGCAACTGTCACTGTTGGCTTATCTTTATCGGGGCATATGTAAGTAAGTTAAGCTCCGAGCCAAGGTTAAGCCAAGGCTCTTTTGGACACTCACATTTTTATGTGCAAAAGAAAGAGGTAAATAGAATATTGTGAAAAATTTTGACATACATACTTGTCTGTCAATCAAACAATTTTTTTCTTCATAATTTTTTCTTAATTTAATTAAGGTATGTTTTACAGCTGGGTTGGATTCTACCAATATTTTTCAATATTCTGCTTTAGTTTGTCTTTAAATCAGAAATCATTTCAAAAATTCTATAAATTTTCAATTGACCTCAAGCCGATGATGGTTATAGGATTTTATTACTCATCATCACATTTCTCAATCTCAAATGGGTGTGTCCGACAATTCCTTCCTCCCACATTCACTTATACAAAAGTCAAAATAATTTTCTGTTATAACAGAAATAAATAAATGAAGCAATTTTCGTTTCAACAATTGCGTTTGAGACAGACGTCATAAAAAATCGATCGAAAGATGAAACATTTATTTGATTTTGTTTTTGTATAGGTATAAGAAACGATAGACATGACAGGCACATTTACACACCATCATCACATTTAAACAAGAGTCGGGTGTTTTGTTGTTGTTTAGATTGGATAGCGAAAAAGTGAATTTGCCAGGAGGACTAAATTGCTTTATATACGCTGCCTTATAATAGTCCAGCCATCGTCTCATGGACAATAATTTGCTATTTATCGAAACTCAATTAGACTGTTAAGGATAAGAGGATTTCATTTGTTTTGTCATTGAATTGTTGAAGATTGAGAGAAAGATTTTCTTGACCGAAAACTTACATGTTTCATGGGTTGATTTAAAGTTGAAGTTGTACTTTGTTAAAGGTAGGAAATTGAACAATTTAAAATCTTTTACTGTTTTTTTTTATAAAATAAAATCAATCACAAAAGGATTAATCGTTTAATACCTGTTCACACATTTTTTTTCTTTGAATTTGATTTCTCAAAATTGTTTCAAGGCCAAAAATGTGTGAATATAAAATTCAGTATATAAAAATTAGAAGTTCTATAAATTTTTATTCAAAAATTGTAGAGAACAAATATCTGTATTCCAATACTCTGCATGAATTGTTTTGATATCTTCAAAATATACGTTGAATGAGAATGAACAGTGGCGGATGAACAGGGAGGGTCATCTCAATAATTTCTTTGGTCGGAAGATTTTTGTTTTGTTTGTTTTTTTTTGTTTGTTTTTCTCTATAACAAAGTTCTTGGTATAAGAAATTAGAACTAGCAAGTCAAATTTTTTTCTACTGAAAAAAAATCTATTTCCAAAAAAGTGGCAACCCTGCAAGTTATCTTAAGAGGAAGGCCAGAGCCGCATTAATTGGGAGGAACGAATCCTGTACTTTATAAGAAATCTCTCCAACATGCAATACTATTTTCCATTGCAAAAAAAAATATATATTTTTTGTAATTTGACAACACATCTTTTTTAAAAAAAGTTAATATCCCAGTAATTTTCCATTTAAAAAATAAAGGGTGTCCCAACAAGAACGCAAGATTTAAATTTGGCGCCATTCGAGGTGTCATTGTTTGAAATTTGAACAATAATTATTGTTTGTTAGTAGAAGGTATAAGGTTAATAAAAATGGAGCGCTACACGAATGAACAACGCATTCTCATTGTGAAATTGTTTTACCAAAATGGTGAAAGTTTTGTGGCTACAGTTCGCAAATTGCGATCAATTTAGGGTTACAATAATGCTCCAAAAGAGTCAACTGTAAAGCGATTAATGCAAAAATTTGCTGAAACTGGGTCTGTCACTGAAGAATAGACACCAACGCGCCATCCACCAAAATATCGCAGCAGTACGTGATGATGTCGCTCAATCCACCTCAATTCGACACCGAGCTCAAAAAATTGGTGTTTCCAAATCCACTATGCAGCGAATTTTGACGAAAGATTTGCATCTTCATGCAATGAAATGAATGTGGAAGGGATGTGATTTCAACAAGACGGCGGCACCACATCTCATACAGCCAGAGCAACAGTTCATTTGATGCATCAGTCATTTCCCGGTCGTGTTATTTCGCGTTTTGGAGACCAGAATTGGCCGCCTAGATCGTGCGATTTAAGACCATTGGACTCTTTTCTTTGGGGTTTTTTGAAGTCGATGGTTTATGCGAATAAGCCGACAACAACTCAAGCCTTAAAAGAGGAAATTGGACGCTGCATTAATGAAATACCGCAGCATTTATGCAAAACGGTAATTGAAAATTTCATTAAAAGATCGCGTATGTGCCAGCAAAGCCGCGGTGGCCATCTGCCCGATGTGTTGTTCTATACATAACCTCATCCTGTCTACTTTACGATATAATAAAGAATTCGCGATTTTTTTTAAATATCTGCGTTTTATTTAAAATTTTATATCTTGCATTCTTGTTGGGACACCCTTTATAATTCTCCAGCAATGAATGCATTTATTCAATTATTTCAGAATATAAGACCCTTTTAAGACCAATCATTCGATATTAATTTCGACCATTTGTTAAATTCACGGTACGATTTTTTTCCCCGATTCTATTTACTGAAAATAATTTTTAAATAATTTCAAATCCTTCAAATTAAACGTCGTCGTGGGTTAACCACTTGAAATTTTAGTCATTATCTGATTGCTTAACTGATTTTTGTTCAAAGCCACTTACAATTTACTTAGCCATATTTGTGTTCACAAGCCTATTTCCGAGGAGCTATATTACCAACCCTCAAATGAATAAAAAAAAAGGTCAAATCTGACAGAATCACTTTGTTTATTTAATCTCAAAATTTACCTGATGCTTATTTAATTCGTCTACAACGACCCCATCAATTCTCATCCTTCCACCCTCGAACTCCCTCAAGTTGGCTCTCTTTTATGTTCTGAACTAAAGAATGACACAAAATAAAAACATGTAAAATGGCTTCATTTACTTACACAGGGCGGACCGGGCGGGCGTGAGAAGTTTGTTTCTTAGAACGAAACGAAACGGGACCAAAAGAGATCCCTCATTTTAGTCATTCAAATTCCATTGAAATGCTAAACCTTTGAAATGTTATTTGGAAGGACATTCAAGTCCTTTTCATCATCGGGAGACCAACAAAAAACGAAACCAAACCATGGATAGGTGCGGTATGAGAGTGGATAGATATATGGTGAGGGGGTTTAAATAACATATACACAAAATACACAGAAAACATCTCAAATTGTTTGGAAAGAGGTTTTTTTTTGTTGTTTCTGTTGAGTCCTCGTTTCGTGTCATTAAAGTTTTATCAACACCACAAATGAAAACACACAAGAATGATGGCAAGGGTTGTGCTCATTCATTTTATCCCTGAATCTGATCCTTCTTAAAGTTGTATGGGCGGTGTGGAGGCGGGCGGGCGGTTGGTTGGTATGGTTTGGCCACAATTCATTCGTCCCTGTGCAAAAAGGGTTAAATATTGGCATGTCTCTATGTTGTGGTATATAGTATTGCTTATTCCAGAAAACGCACAATCTTTAACACCCTCTTCGCTCCTCTTTAACATCTTTATGCCAGAGAGCATCGTCCCGCAGCTCTTGGGATGGAAGAAGTTATACCATAGTAATGGGGTGTTGCTTGTTTTTTAATGGCAAAAAGAATCCTTTGTCCCCGGATGGCTTTAAGGGTTTTTGCAAACGTCGGTTTTGGGCCATGTGCTTTCTCAAGAAGCAACAAATATAATCTGGAGAGAAACTCATCCGACCGTAAATTGTTTGAGACTTCAACAGATGTTTTTTTTTTTTGTACGTTATGTATATTTGGATGAAGAAGAGAAGTGCGATGTGAATGAATGAATTTTTAAGTTCGCTCGGTATAATGGGCAATTAAATTTGTCAAAGGATTATTTTTTCAACAATTTGTTTTTTTACTTGTGTTTTTTTTATTGAGTTTTGAATGGGTTTTTACCTTTTGATTTTTTATTGGATTCAAAAAGAAATAAATACTAGAAACACACAAAATATTCAAATATTGTCGGAGAGTTTGTAATTTAATTGTGCCTTAATATTGAATTTTTAAAAAATGGCTGGCCTATAAGTTTGCTATATTGAATCTGGGCATATTATTCTGCTCAAAACCATAGCAAAAACTTACTTAAAATAATTTGATACTTTTACTGAAACGAAAACCTAAATTTTGGTTTTTTAATGTTTAAAGTTTTTCAAGGTCGTCCAGTGATTTTTAGATCTCATTTTTGGAATATATCGGAAAAAAGTTTACCATCTCTTGGGTCAGTAAGAGCTTAGTTAAGAACAGCTAGTCTTATGAATCTGTCAGCCATAGGTTATGTAATATGATTTTTTAAAGAATTTTTTAAGGTCACAAATCCTTCAGCTGTTCGTTTTATAACTTCACATAGGGAGTTATTGTAATCGGTCCGAATTGTCGAATTAAAATTTTTGACATTTCTCGACGTTTCAAGGTCCCTAGAGCCTATATGAATCATTTTTAAAGAGATGTCTGTGTGTGCGTGTGTACGTACGTTCGTACGTCCGTACGTTCTGGTACCATTTTTCGTCGTCAATATCTCAAGAACGAGTAAAGATATCGACTTGAAATAAATTTTATCCGACATATTATGACGTCATACAAATTTGATATGAATTTGGAAAAAAATCAATGTACCGTTATTTTTTAAAATCAAAAAAACTAAAAAAAAATTTTTATAACTCGAATATCCTTAGATGAAAAAACGTTATTAACTTTAAAATAATTTTATTTTACGAAAAATGTTGTTTTTGACTACTGGTAAAAATTTCAAAAAAATTCAATGGACAGTTTTTTTACAAAAAATTAAAAACTAGAGAAAAGTAGTTACAATTGTATTTCAGCTCGAATATCCTGAGAACGAACAACGATTGTGCCTTCTAAAATATTTTATTTTATACATAGTACAATTTTTAATGAAAGGTTAAATTTTGACAAATATCTAATTGACAGTTTTTGACAAAAAATAAACTAAAAAGTGGTAAAATTGGTTTTTCGACTCGAATATCTTGAGATCGAGCAATGATATTGACTTTGCCATTAGGTATTTAATCTCTATAATATATGTGCATTTCGTAAATCTCTTTAAATAATTAAAATGCTTTTCAATCTTAAAATAATGATTGTTTGAATTTAACAGCTAAAGTTCGTTTCGCAGAAAATTTGGTTATTTGAAAAAAAACTTAATATAAAGTTTTCAAGATCACAAATGGGAAGTTATCAGTGTGGGTCCCACCCAGCCTCTTTTTTTTTTTTTGTTTTTCAATTTGTATAACTTTTGCAAAGTCATTGTGGTTTTCAGCATACCATTTTTAGAATACAGATCGATATGTATTAATTTTGTGCATTAATACTAACCGTTTGGAATTTGTTAAATGCTTTGACTCATTTTTTTCGGGTAACTTAAATGAAATATTAATTATCAAAACTATTTTATTTATTTCATTGGCATGCAATTTTTTTGACCAAGCAATTTACACGACATTACCATTAATTGATAAAAAAAATTATAAAATTTTAAAAACCAGTTTGAAATTCTGTGCAGTATTGTAATTCTGTCCAAATTTATATTTTTTTTTTGATTTTTTTTAACATTCTTAATTTTTGTAATATTCGCTTTGGGCATACCTTTTAACACATCTTTATTTATTGTGTGTCATTGACGACTTTGGGGTTTTTTTTTTGACAAAAAAAAATGTATTCGAAGAAATTATTTCCAATACATTTTTTGAGATTTTTAATTTTAACAAATTATCGAAATAATTTGTTTTACAAAAATTGGCCAAAAATATAAGTTGTGAAAAAAAAGTTTTGTCGAAAAAAATTGGTTAAAAAATAAATATCTACAGATAATAATTTTGTGAAAATTATTTCGTCAATGATAATATTTTTTTACAAATCATCAAAAAAAAAAACTACTAAAAAAATTTTGCTGGAGAAAAATAAGTGGAAAGTCTATTGAACCAGTGAGAAATAATTAAGAAAAAAGTCTTATTGGGCAAAGAAGTTGTCAAAATAAAGGGAACGACCAAGTGGAGATTTTTTGAACCGCTTTATTTCCATGAATCCATTAGTTTCTTCGTCCAATCAATGTTATTTGTAAATATAAACGCAAATTACTAATTAATTAAAAGTTGTAGGCTGCAGGTTGTCCAAAAAAATTTTCAACTACCTTGAAAAAATTGTTTTGTCTGTATTCATTTTTACAATTTTTTCGAAATTTTTTGCTTCACAAAACTGAATTTTTTTTCACAAATTTTTCAACATTTTCTTATGACAAAATATTTATTTTTGATAAAAATTAGTTTTTTTTGCAAAACTTTCAGTTTTAAACAGAGTTTCTTCAGCGTTAAAATGTTTTTATCAATGTTGCTGAAAAGTTGTAATACTTGAAGATAAATTGTAGAATTTCATTATTTCAGAGTCTTACTTTAACAAACTTGTCTCCCATCAAAAATTGTCTAAAATTAAATGCTACTTTGATGATTTTTTCAATAAGTGCCTTAGATGCCTTTCAACCATCTATTGTCATATATTGAATAATGGTGACTTTCTGATCGATGCTTTATCGTCAAATAAATCCCCTTTTGCGACAAAACACCCATTTCTGCTTTTGGCAATATTTTCATTTTTGCCTGTTCTCCCAGAGCCATTTTCGTAATTATTAGAAATCAAATCTGATAAAAATATGAAGCATTTGATTTACATCCGATAAAAAAAAAACTCCTTTCATTCATTGAAAAAACGTACAAATGTTTTTTGTACATAACACAAACGACATAAACATAATATTACCAATATTATAATCACTTCAAAATTTCAATGGCGTTTGAGTAGCGGCATTTTTATGTTTAATATCTATACCAATCAATCAACATTCTCTGTTAACCGCAATAGCAAAATAATTTCGTTTTCATTGTTGTTTAACTTAACTTCACCATTGACATTGGCAGCCGCATTGGCAGCTATATATTCCTCCGCCCCCAAAGCCTGCGGCTTGATGTATTACGTAGATGATTAATTTTTAGCGTACTTATTCTCTATGGTGTGCAAAAAAAAAACGAAGTGACTTGCGCATGTTTAGACACCGACAATTGCTTTGTGAGCTTATATTTTGCGCAAATTGAAAAAAAAAAAATGTCAGCCTCGGGGGTTATAACGGTAAAAAAAAAATTGATTTAGACCAAATTGCTTGTTCAAATTAATTGTGTTACGAGTATAACTTTGAATACAGACATCATAAACTTATAAAAGCCAAAATCAAGATCTCCATACATGAGATGGTAACTATCAACTATGTACATAGTAGATTTCATTTCTTCCAGATATTACTGCAAATGAATCATTCTACTCTAGCAATTTTAAGGTGTGGTGAATAGTTTTATTATTTCAACAACAAAAAAAAATATAAAATTTATTACGTATTAACTAATTTATGATTAATTTCGTTATACCACGCATTTCGATTTAGGGCTTTTAATTTTTATACAATTTTTCGACATAAAGCCTACCTAATTTATCTAATCCAATCATATCTGTTGAGCTGGAAGCTAATGAGGTATTGATTGATTTTGAGGCTTATCTGGCAGTTAAATTTTAAAAAGAAATTTATTGCCGTCAGCCGCAATGTGTTGAAAAAATAAACAGATCTTATTTATAGACACCAGCAAAACAAAAGAGCTGACCTAAGAACTTTATTTCATTTGTCTGCTTTATTTTTTATTTGTATAATGCTTTATTTTGAGGATTTGCCATTAAACTCATGATTGGCACAAATAACTTACTTACTTGGAACTTATGAGTGAACTTTGAAAACTGGAAGTAGAAAATAGATAAAAATAGGACTATGAGGAAAATATTTTTTTAAGGAGTGGTATGATCTTTTACTTTTTCAATTAAGTCATGTTTTGGAATATTTTGATTAGATTTGAGAAAAATTATTCGAATCACAAAAAAAGTTAGTTTATTTTCCCAATAAATATTATACTTTAATTTTTTTTAGCTGTCTAGTAGTGTCTTGTGAATATATGTAAAGGTTTGCTAAAAACTCGACTAAGAATGACTAGGAACAACTTCACCTGTATTTTTCATTATTTCTAAAACATAAAATATTTTTTAATTTTCTTTTGAACTTACTAATTTTCATAAAATGCTTTAAACCAAAAATGTTTGTGAACAAGGTACTATATATTTTTATAATATTGCATTTATCATAATTTTCAGAAAAATACTTTTTGCATTAAAATTTGTTTTTAATCAATCACATTTTTTTTTTTTTTGAAATTTTTATGAAATAGTATTTTATAAAATACTTAAAAATTGCATAATTTTTTATAAAGTAAAAAGAAGAAGCTAACAAGCAAAAATTGGAAAAAGAATTATCAAATGATTTTAGGTATTATTTTGCCAATCTGAATCTTTTTTTTCTTACTCATATCAAAAGCTTAAGAGAAGACCATTTTTTTTTTAAAAAAAAGCTTTCCGCCTATCTTTTACCAAAAAAAAAACTTTTGGGTCGTGTATTGAAAATTTCAAAGTACATATATGATTTTCAATCTCGGTAAAATGAAATGTTTGAAAATTAAAAACCACAATTAAAAAAAAATTAATGAAAAAACTCTGAAAATTCTCTTACAAATTGGTATTTAGTAAAATAATTCAAAAATTAACAGTAAAACCCACTTATAGCAGAAAAAAAATATTTTAATTTTATTTTTTAAATTAATTTAAACAAGTAAAAAGTGCTCAAAAAGATTTTTATGTTTTATCTTTGCTTTAAATATAACAATAAAAATTAGTACAGTAAAACCTACTAAAAGGTTCAAAATTTTTATTAGTTCAAAAAATATGTTTGCAGGAATAAGTGGCAACCATGAGAATAACTATAGCAATTTTTTTTACATTTCAAAAAAAATATGTTCGCAGCTTGGCCACACTAAATAAAAATTAAAGGTTTAGCATTTACTCAGGCCTATCTTTTGAGATGGACCATTTCCTTTTTGAGTAACGCATTTATGAATGTATGTAACATACAGGAATGAATAACCAAAATATTTTTTTGGTTAATTTTATAATATTTTTCCATTTCAAAAACAAAATAAATTTTCTGTGCTCATTTCAGGCCAATCTTTTATGGTAGTATGTCTCTTTTGGAACACACACTTTGGATACAATAATTAAATGACGAACATACTTTTTTAAAATGTTCGTAGAAAGAAACGTGGCAACACTAAAATGGGTGAGCTTATCTTTCGATAAATCACGCATTTAACTTCTACGCAAAAAAAAATATGTTGTTACAATTTTCTACAATTTTCAACGTACTTCTAAAAAAATATGTTTGCGGAATCATGGCAACGCTGATACTGATTTGGAGATAAGACTCATCTTTTGATACATATATCGCTCGTTCTTTTTGGGCCACGTGTTTAAAGCAATCCGATTTTGATACTTTGAACATGGCTTCAAAATACACAAACATTTAAACATTTAAAGTTTCGTTTTTAAAATAATTTCAAATAAATCAATAACAATCTAAAAGGCTTATTGAAACGTGTTTTGCATTTTTAATTAATTTAATAATTCAAAAAAGTCAAAAAATTAGTCTCAATTTCTTTTGACTTTTGTTTTCAGTAAAATTGTAAAAGACATTAAACTTACTAATAATTATTTATTTTTTTTAAAAAGAATTAAAAACAAATTGTAAGACTATCGTTCTTTCATTGCACTATTATTTTGCCTACTGAAATATTTTTTATAAAATCGTTTGTTTTGTTAGAAAATCCAATTATCGGCAAAAACTGCCTTAAGTTAAATTCTCAAATTTGGCTTACTTTTCGAGTTGTACTAAAAACATTGAAAACTGACCAGTGTGACCATTTTCTCAAAAAACGTTATAAGCATCCACATAGTTGATACACAGATATAATCAATCATAAAAACCCTTGAATGATTTTTGTTCCTTTCTTCGTCCAATATTCCAATCTTCAATGGCCTAATTGTTTTTTTTTTGCCATTGAAAGAGAAGTTGTCTAAATCCTACATTTATTTTTAAACCAACATTTAATTAATATTTTCTGATATTATACTTTGATTGATCTGTTGACATTGGTAAAAATGCAAAGCTTTATTAAAACCATAGTGGATATCAAAAACACACAAAAAAAAAGATCACCCATTGTTGATGTTGACCAATTTGTCAGTTCCACCTGACCTCACGTACTCTAATAATTACGCGCGTTATACCCTTACAGCATCACTGATCGTGGGCGTTCGAAACAAATTGAAATAATAGATCTTCAAAAATTGGGAACAAGTACATACAATTTGATACATCTGCTCTTGATACGAATACGAGCCGCCGAAAGCCGCAGCACACATTATCTAAGTACATACCAACCAACTTACGTCGAGATCTTATGATTTATGTATATCTTGAATTCCCGACCAAAAGAATACCTTAAGGCTAGTTAAACAATTGAAACGTGTTTTGTGTGATTATGAGGAACAACAATATATCGATATTACATATTATTACCAAATTTGTATCTTGCTCCAATTTGTTAAAAATGAAAGCCAAGATGGAAGGGGAGGGTGACTTTGGATAAGTGAATGAATTTTAAGTAAAAGTAAGAAAGAAATGAATCTCCTCCTATAAAAACCAATGATCTAGCATTGGAACAGCATCAGTCGTTTGTGGTATTTCGGTAAATTTGAATCGGTCAAAGTTTTTTTCTTTCGATTAATTTACAAAATGGCATTTAAATTTGTGACAATCTTTGCGTTGTTTGCTTTGGTGAATGCTGGTGGACTAGTTCATCCAGTCACCTATACTCAGATTCATAATGTAGCTGTTGCGCATCCATCAGCGGATGAGGCCCATCACATCCATCATCAATCGCAGTATTCTCAGGGAGCTGAAGCAGGATCTCATATCCATTATGTTCCAGCTTATGCTAAGACAGTGCACATAGCTGCTCCGGTGCATTCGGGGCCAGTTTACTCAGCAGCTCCAGCTTATACTCATGTGACATATGGTGCTGAATCGTACGGAAGAAGTCTGGGATTCAATGAGGGACCATCATCAACACCCTCTTCTCATACTTCTGAGGAAGCCACAACAACTGCTGAGCCAACAACGACTGAATCAACAACAGCTGAAGCTGAAAACACAGAGGAGACATCTCACGCAGCAAGGTCGACAGAGCCTGAACCAACTCAAGCTTCCTACCATCAACACGTACCTGCAACTTCACCTGGCTATAAATATGATGCCCCAAGTGAATCCACCTCGGACCAACATACACATTCTGGCCTTCCAACTTTCTTCAAATATCAGACTTCTCTACAACATCATGCAGGAGATCATCATGTTGCAGTGCCATCTGTTGTGAAATATGAAGTTCCAGCTCAAACTGTTGTAAAATATGCTGCACCAACTCATTACTCTGCTCCTCATCAAACTCTTGTCCATTATGCTGCTCCAGTTCAGACCGTTTACCATAAGACTGTAGCTCCACAGCCTGTCCATCATGTCAAATATGCCAGTCCCGAACATGCAGTCTACACATCTTTCGGTGAACATCCCCCAGCAGTGTATAGCCATCACTCTGCTCCGGTAGCAACTGTTCATCACACTTATGCTGCCCCCCAACCGACTTTTATCAAATATGCAGCTGCAGAAACTCCCGGTCAAGTGACCTATGTCGCTCCAGCCCCAGCTGTTTACACTAAATATGGCGTCACTGAATCTTCTTCCCATGCCAGCCATGTTGCTCCCGCACCAACTGCCTACATCAAGTATGATTCTCCAGCACCAATCACCCATCACACTACTACCTATGGTGCTCCACAACATTCTGTTGAAGCTTCTTCAACCAAATTGATCAAATATAATGGCCCAGCATTCCATTCTCAATATGAATCTTCAACTGAAAGTCAATCATCTGCTTCATCATCATCATCGTCGTCGGGTGAGGAAAACAAAGACAGTGTTGAGGTAAACAGCCCAGAAAGTGATACAGCTTCACACCAGGCTTCAAGGGCTTACCTTCCACCAGCAACCAATTTAGTTTCACACACAACCTACCAAGTTCCAGCTGAACAACAATATGTTCAGCATCAGGAGTCTGCTAGGAGTCAATCGAACGAACACAATATTTGGTCCACAGATGGCGCTTCTTCACATGTCAGCTTCAAAGGATTCGGAACATCATATGGCTATTAACTACTTATTCGGCAGCGAATTTGTTTTTGTTTTTGTAGTCCTAAAAGTATATCGCTTAACGATTGTTGTTTAATTTTAAGAAAGTTATAATATTTCTATGTCAATTTTTAATTATTTTAATAAATCAAATCATCTCAAGGAATTTATCATTGATTTACTTTTTAAAATTCGACATAAAATGGCGTTTTTCACTGGTGCATAAATACATCTTTTATTGGGGTTGTTCGATTCTCAACTTTGAAAACCCACAAAGTCTAAAATGCTTCTTGTAATCGAGTTTTGCAAAGCTGATAATTGCAAATCGATTTCGTTAAGCGGTAGCAGTTAAAAAAGAATGGACATATTCCTAGTCGAACCTTAAGTCGAACTTAAGTCCAACTCCTGGAGTCTAAAATTAACACCCAGGTTAGAAACAGCTGCTATTCACAAAGAAATTGATAACTCTGTTTAGTAAAAAAAAAAAGGTTGAAGGTATATTCTACTACAATTTTAGTACTATTGACTGTCAATTTGTTTTGGACAGATAGAAAAAAAAAACAATTTAATCGAAAAGTCAACCGTTGTTAAAGATTGAGCTCCAGTTCATCTTTTGGACCAGGTTAGCTTGGTAGAGATACAAAAAGAAATTGTAAGACGACCATGAATATGCGCTAATGTTACTTTTTTTGAAATCTACTCGTAGAACGTAGAAGTCTAATTCTTTCGTAGTTTTTGAGAAAATTGAAAACTACTAAGTTCACAGTTATCCCTCATCCATGATTATTAAATTGTGTTTGTTCACTAAAATTTTAATTAAGGAATCCATGGTTCGAGTAGTTAGTTGAAGATTTTATTAATCAGCCGATTTTAATTGATTAAGATTGTACATCGGCTATGAGAACTCTAAAATCAGCTTTCGTCCATTAACAAAGAATCGACTTTAAAATATATTTAAAAATGGCAGCTAACATAAACAGGGATACTGCCACAAGAAAAAATAAATTCTTTGTTCATTATGATTAAGTTTGACAGCCGAACAGAAAAATAAACTAGAGAATAAAGCGATTTGGAGAAGCTGTGATTGAGTGAACAAACGTTTCTTGATTATCATTAGTTCTTAAATCCGCTTTGAACAAACTGGCCCTAAAGCTTGGCCCTCTTTGATAGGAACTTCATTGAAAGGTTTATAGATTAAGTTATTTTTAATTTTTCTATGTTTGATTGAGAATACTCCAGACTTTGGCCACTATCACTTTATTTTAAATTTGTTTTCATTGGATGTACTTTTTACTTGCGACTATAATTATGTAGATACAAAAGGCCAAGTATTAGATTCGTAAAAATAATTGAACCCGAGATACTAATCAGGCCTTATTTTAAGAATTTTTTTAAATACCGACTTCAAAATATGAATAGAAGTTTTTTTTAAATGTAGATGAAAAACTGCAAAAATCAATCGGTTGAAGTCGGGGGTAAAATATGATTTTTGAAATTTTTTTTTTTTTTACTTCAAAACTTCAACTTTATATTTTCCTGAACTGCAAATTAACTGCAAATGTTTGAAACTAATTTTAAGTTCCTATCTAAAGCGGAAAAATGATGTTATGCTTACTTCACATAAGTTAGCAATGTTAGCAATTACACCCAACACTCACTTTTTGATGAAGTACAAAATCAGGAACATAATTTGCCCCATACATAAGAAGGGAGATGTCACAACATGCAGCATTTATAGAGGTATCACGTTGTTGAGTACCACCTATAAGATTCTCTAAAATGTCTAGAATTTAACATTCCAACATACCATCTGTTTATAGACTTTAAGGCCACCTATGATAAGCATTGTCAGGATAGAACTTTACAAAGCCATAAGAGAATTCGGCATCAAAAATAAATTGACACGACTATGTAGGTTGACCATGACCAACGTAACAAGCCAAGTAAAAACGGCCGGATTGCTATCCAGACCAATCAACATCATTAATGGACTTCCAAAAAGGGGATGGTTTGCCCTGCCTCTTCTTCAACCTGGAGAAAGCAATCCGTGACTCTGGCACGGCAATCATCATCAAGAGGTCCAGTCAGATATTGGCTTACGTAGATGACATCGGAAGAACAGTCAAGGTAGCGGAGCACGAATTTGAAGTGGTAAATCCTTTAAATACCTTGGGTCAATAGTAGCAGCCGATAATAATATAGAAGAAGAAATACGCGGGCGGCTGCTCAATTCCAACAGAGCCTACTATAGCCTGTCACAGCTCTTCAAATCCGAGACTTGGGTGCTTAGCAAACGACACTCCGACCTCTTAGCCGCCTTCGAGAGAAAAGTCTTAAGGAGAATTGTTGGCCCAATATGTGAGGAAGCGCGATTCCGGAGACGGTACAATCATGAATTGTACGCAATCTACCTTGAAGCAGACATGGTGACAAAAATTAAGCTCGGTAGACTCCGGTAGGCAGGGCACCTAGCTCGCATGAGTGAAGAGGAACCGGCGAAGTAGACTAGGACGCCCGAAGCCTTGAGATGCGCAACTGGATGGCGTTGGCTCGAGACCGGGATAGGTGGAGAGACTTGTTGAATGAGCCCAGGACCAGTTAGTTTACGTTAAAACTGTTCTGCCAACATTGCAGACATATTATATTATATTGGCCATGGGTACTAAAGGTAATTTATTTTGGCCTTTATTCAGTTCAACGAAAGTGATCAATGCTGCCATTTCAATGGAAAATTTATGCAATTAATATTTGCTCTAATAGAAATCGTTGTTGCCACTAACCCCATGGTTAACAGCTTGGCGTCCATACAAAATAATGTACTAGGGCTCAACCTTCCAACAATACATATTTCATTGGTGGACGAGCAAAAAAACAAAATTAATTTTTTTTATACTTGATGTTTTAAATGGGTTGATTTTTCTAAAAATGTAAACTCAGCTCTCTTTATGTGATAAGACATGAAACTAACACTGGGAAGAACTTGTTGAGTGGTTGAAATGGCTCAGTATGAAAGACACTTGCCGCTCAAACTCAACATCGCTGGATCTATCCCTAATGGGACAAATTGTCAAATCAAAAGAACGCAAAACGAGTTAAAATGATACTAAATAAGTAAAATGATTTAGTTGGTTGCAATGAAATAGCTATAACACTAGCTTATGAACTCATTCAGTAGCCAGTTGCAACAAATGCTTTTAACTCCTAAAATTACGTTTTCCTCCATACAAAAAACGTAATTCCAAAAATGCAACCGACAATAATACAATATTCTTGATTTTTTTACTAAGAGCATAAATATAAAAGTCGTAGCTACTTGAAAGAATTTTTCCCTAGTGTTAATGCAGTTTTTATCTCAAGACCTGAAACTCATTAATACTTTGGTATTTTGAGTGTCTCTTTTGTCAGCACATAATTGACATTGATGAAAAAAAAAATCACATCGTTTGTTCTTGTTTTCTCATCTTACATGTGTTAATTGATATCTCTATCAATGTTTCCATAAATAAGAAGTAGTCTCCTTAACAAGAACTCTTAACAAACCACTTCACAATCCAACAACTGCTCCAACACTTCTTGAAAACCTTGAATAATTCCAAGAACATACCTCCCACCCCCCTCATCTTTCACTTCTCATCTCTCTCTCTCTTATTCAAAACCACTGAAGCTGAAGTGGTGGTGTATATTTTCAAATGTAATTTATGATCAAACAAATAGCAATGTACCTATTTAGGTACCAACAACATCACCGTTGAGTCCTTTTCTTCCCAAACCTCTGTCGTCGTCCTCCATCTTCGCATACATATAAAAACCGTTTTCCAAAACAACACCGTTTGCCATAACTCACATTTTTATAGGCTTTGAGGGTTAAGTTTTGTTTTATTATTTACAACTCACATCGCACACAATACTAAAATGTTCAAATATTTCAAAATTATTTTTTATATCAAAAAAAAAACCGAAGGACCAAATATTATTTGCACTAGAAATGGTATCGTGTATATACAGCTCTTCCTCGTCCGCCATATTGAATGCATCCCTTATGGGCTTATGGCCGATGGCGATGTCGCTGGTGGCGTTGGCGGTGTATGGTTGCTGATGGCGGTGATGCTAAGTGTTTTTTGTGGCGTGAAGACAAGCTCGTAAATAGGTACACCATATATCCTGCATGAAGTATTTCATATTTATTTCATTGCCATAAAAACGACACATCCCGAGATCCCAATATGGCAATGGCAATGCTATATATCTATCCCCCAGACTAAGAAAAAGGATACACAAATGTAGAAGTGGGACAAATTTTAATGAACGAATAAATTCCGCAGGATCAATTTTTATGTACGAAATTTAAAACAAATGGGACGATTCGGCTGCACTCACAGAGATCATCCATGGCAAGGATTACTTTGCTTATGGTTATGATGGTTCGCCTTTCAAGCCCTTAATGTTGCAGTAAAGCGTGTCCTCTTCTTCTATATAAATACATTCAATTACGGGATTAGAGAGATTGGGGGTTTTTATTCGAATTGCAACCCCAAAGACTTTTCATCTGACATTGAGACGATTATTATCAATCACTCTGGCAGGAAGCGAGAGAGACAGAGAGACATCTTCTCAAATGAAATCAACTTTATAAACAGCAAAAAGGAAGTCCGGTGTAGGATTTCGTTTCGTCGTCGTGTCGTTCCGGAGTTAAGCTTTATTTTTTGAGAACCGAGACCTACAACAATCCTGACAGAAGAATTTTTTTACTTCACAGATTTTTTTTCGCCTTGTTCTTCTTTTATACTTTTGTACTTTATGCATTTTGTGTACCTTTAGACTATATAAGGAGATGGAAGGCACGTCTTTTAAACGACAAATTTAGCGAAGCGTTTATTGAATAAAAGTAAATCTGTGTTTGGAATATTAAATCAGCCGCGCCAGAAATGGTGCAAAAGCATCAAGTGAATTCTCTTGTTCCTTGAAAAATTATCGGATTTATATTTTTTTTTTGGCTCAACTGAAAGTCGTCAGTCAGAGAAAGAGACTTATAGAAGATTTTTTTCTTCTTTTTTTTATATAAATGTGTTTTGCAGTTTTTTTTCTTCATCTAATTTTTTTTTCAACGAAAGGCAATTCCTCAAAGTGAATATTGATTAGAAATGAAATAATTTCGATGAAAAAAAAAATAAGCGCTAAAGAATTTTTTTTTCGGAGGAAATTGATTTGAGAGGTGATTGGTGATAAGTAGGCTATCCGAGTGGGATCGATGGTTAATTCTTATTAAAGGAAATTGACCTTGGGGATGTTAAGGTTTTAAGGTAGGTACTTTAGAATAAACAAAAAAAGGCATTAGAGAAAAAATATGGAAAAGCATAAACTTATTATTATTGAATTGCTTAAATAAGCCATAAAATAAGTTTAAGATAAAAACTAAAAATGCCCTCGTAAAAATACGAATTTTGATTTTTTTTTTTTAAATTGTTTCTTTGAAAAACTGATTTTTTTATAAAGTGCTTTCAAAAAGTATTCCATACTAATTTTCTCAGGGTGGGTAGAAAGGGTTCCAAGGAATTTTCAAATATGTAAATTATGTATATACTTATTTTCATATACTAAGAAAATTTCCAAAAAAAAAAATTTATTGTGTCGATTCATCACCAATTTAATTTTTTCTAAAAAAAATGCTCAAAAATAAAAATTTTCAATTTTCTAAATTTTATTGAAGCCCGAGAATAAAAATTGCAAAAACAATTGTGAAAAGATAAACGGTGAACAATAAAATCTCGAAATAAATTTGTCAAAAAAAAAAAATTAGATAAAAAAATTCTGTCGAACCAAGTGAAGATTTTTTTCTTTTGTTTTTCTACTGCCAGTTATTTCTTTTTGTGCCAACTTGCAATAAAAAAATTCCACAGTTGAAAGTTAATCAATTCAAACCACAGATAAAGGTTAGGTTAGGTTGATTGGGCTGACAGTTGGTTTTGTTACCGTCACACTTAGATCAATGTAGAATGTAGATCCATTGTGACCATACCCTGAAGTGAAAAAACTTCTTGAAGTGTTAAAACTATGAATCCGATGGTTCGTCTAGCCATTTGGAGGTCTTGACGAAGTTCAGTAAGCTCTTGCTTGAGAGTTCTGATAGTTCTTCTAATTCGTTAAAGAAGTGCTGGACAATGACATAGAAAGTGAGCCGTGTCTTCATGCTCATCTTCGTCGCCACAACCTCTGCAGAGATCGTCGGTATTGAGCCCCATTATCTTTTTATGGTAGCCAAGTAGGTTGTGTCCCGTTATTTTGCTTATAAGGGATCTATCGGACCTTTTCTTATCGTATCCAGGCCATAGTTTCCTGGTAATAACACAGGTTTCTAGGAGGTTCCATCTTTCGTTGGATTTTTGAACAATTAAGTTACCAACGTTTTGTTTCAGTTCACATAGTGGGATTCCTATATTGTGATCTATGAGAGAAGGTTCAAGTGTTGAGCCTTCCCTTGCCAGCTCATCTGCTTTTTCGTTTCCTGGCACACCACTATGGCTGGGAATCCAGCTGTAGCTCTTCGCGACAGCAAGAAACAAGCTTCAATTGATTTGAGTGGCAGAAAGAGCTTTTATTGCTGCCTGGCTGTCAATGAAAAAAGTAATGTCCGCGTGTGATATCGTCATCATCGATATATTCCTTGCAGAGTTTTTCACTGCCAAGATCTCAGCTTGGAAGACGCTGTCGGGGAGCCTGAATGAATTGGCAAGGTTAAGGTTTTCAGAGAAGAACCCTGCTCCTACTCCAGTGTCCATTTTTGAGCCATCAGTGAAGATGGTGAAAGTCGACTCATTGGAGTAGGGCATATTGTTTTCCCAATCTATTCTATTGGGGAATCCAGTACTAAAAGATTTGTTAAAATCTACACGGTTCAATTGAAAATGATAAATTTTCAAAAAAGCTCGAAAAAATCGATTTTTATAATCGTTGATTGCTTGTATCTTAATGAATTCGCCACCGATTATAACAAACTATATACCGTTGGAATGCAAAAAGTGTTATCTTTCCAAAAATATTTACTTTATGTAAATTTAAAAAATCACTTAAGAGATATAAGCCAGTGTTCGCAAAATAGACCAAAAAAACTTTTTTTGAGTATATCTCGAAAACGGCTCTTTGAAAAAAAAAATTAATGTCATTCTCGTTTTCAGCGACCCCAAATTAGTAAAAAAAAGATTTTTTTTTTTGGTAGCATCGGTGACCCAAAATTTTGTAAACTAGTGATATATATTGATAAACTTTTGGTTTTGTTGGTATTTTAGATTTCAAAGCAAAGTAGCTCAATGTGGTAATCTTATTGTTTTTTTTTCTCTATATATCTTATAAATTTGAGTGATTCTTATATTTAAAAAAAAAATATTAAATAAATGAAATAGAAAATACATACCTCTTACCTTTGCAAAAAAAGGATTGTTTTGGGAAAACAAACAAAAAGTTTGAAGACACTTCATATTAGCAACTCCAAAAACTAAAACTCATTTTCCAAAGTTGAAAAATAAGAAGCACTCTAATAATTTTATTATAAATATTGTTGAATGGGAGAAATATGTGAAAATGTCAACAAACTATATTTTAGACGGAAAGAGGTAACTTGTTCTACTTCAACTGAAAACAGAGATCCATTAACGAAGAAAGTCAAGATGAACCCTTTAAACAAAGTTACTTCAAAACTCATATACAATTAAATAAAAATATCAAAAGCTATTGTTTTTTCAAAACTTCAATGGATCTATAACACTGCAAAATAATATCCAAAACCCTACAAATCTTACATATCTCTTCGATATATGTAATTTCCTATTATATTAGTATAATAGACAATAGACCGCTTCCACAATAAACACAAAACAAATCGCATGTTGTAGATACAAATCTTCAGATTTATAACTTTCTTTCAAATCAACTTATCGTTATCGTCCTCGGTTTTTTTTTTTTTTTTGTTCCTTGATGTATAATAACTTTGTATTTTCTTGTTAACAACTCTAAATCAATTTTCAATTGCTAACAAAATGACTTTACTCCATCGTTACACATCCATTTGTTCCTTATTTTCTTCTCATCCTCATTTTGAAATGCCAGAATAAAAATTAGTTAAGGACTTTCATTTATTTATTTTTTTTTTTGTCTACCATATATTCTTTGTGTGTATGAAAAGTCCTTGCTTACTACTTATCGACAAATCAAAATCAAATAGCAGCATTTAGGGCAAATACAATTTGACGAAGTTAACTTTTACGAAAGGTCTTAACTTATTTACGAGCAACGGATAGTGGGTGATGGGTGAAAAAATATGCTGCACCCTCTTCCTCAAATCAAACCATCGAAAGGAGCAATGATAGGAAGAAAGAGAAAAGAAAAAAAAAAGGATAAAATCTATAAATCATAGACTTACATAAAGAGGGCAACAGAAGAAAGAAAAAAAAATCACAAGACGGAAAGAAGGATGAAAAATAAAATTTTCAAGTTTTACAAACAAACTTATCCAATAAAAGTTTCATCGACATTGATTCGTCGTCCAACGATGAAGTATGGGGTATAGTATTTTGGAGACGAAGTCCTTGCACCCCATACCCCCCCCCCATATCACTTCTCTGTGCCATATCCTTGTCCACATTGTCAAATGCAAAAGAAATGATTTAATTTCTTTTGCTTCTTGATGTGATGATCCTAGAGAGTTCGCCTGTCAGAAGTTTTCTTCTTCTGCTGTCAAAAATTGATCGAAATATAAAAAAAACACAAAAAAAAAGTTAAAAAGCGATTAAAGAATTTTATATGTATGTATATTCCTGAAAACAAACACCGAGGGGCTAAAGGACACATTTTCGAATAAGTCGAAATATTGTCAAACAATTTGACTTTTCCTTCAATGTTGTGTCCTTAAGCCTGACCTAATTCGTCCTTCTATACGTATAAAGTGACTTTATGTGAATGAGACTTTCGAAGAATAAAAATTCAAGGATAATATTACAACAGCGACATAAGAGTAACCTGAATTAAACTGCATCCTCTTGAATTACCAATATAAAGCTCCTTTTCACATACTCAAACAGGACTTATTATTTTTTTTGTTTGAAACAAGGAGAGTCCAAGAATAAAAGTGCAATAAATCTTCCACTTCTTAGTGGGTCCTTAAAACATTGAAACTCTTTGGCTAACTACTTAAAAACACAAAGTTTAATATGTTTTGGTTATAGAAGAAAAAGTTTGTTTGCTGAAGAACTCCGAAGAACTCTGTTGTTATAGTTCTGTTAGTTCTTCTAAGTAGGTATAGTTAGGTATAATGCGGTGTTGGGTTTTCTGATGAAAACATTTATGTGGGACACAAACATGAAGTCTTTTTGATGATGGCCTCACCATCAGAGGTTGTACAACAGCAGCTATATACCGAACCGACCATCTGACAAGTTTTTTCACTTTATATATATTTATATAAATATATTGAATTAGTTAAAGAAGTGTTCTTGTAGTATTTCTTTGCTTTTTATATTTATGGGAATAAATGGTTATGGTGTTGGTTTGAAATACCAAATATACTTTTAAGAAGTTTTGGGATCTATACTTGTTTTCTTTTTTGGTTAAAATGTGGAAAAGAAAAGGACAAGTTTTGAGAGTTAATGTTGCATATACAAATACAAACGGGTTAGCCATCAATAGTGCGGTTTAAATATACTCTTCAAAAGTTATAATAATGTATTCAGTTTAAAAAGTAAACTCTTTAACTTGATTGACTAAGTAGGATATTGCATAAATCTGCAGAAAGCAACAAATTCGGTACCAAAGAACATTTAAAACAAAATATGCTCGCAAATTTTCTTGGAGTTTCTGAACGAATGGTCACACTAGTCACTTTTTAATTCCAAAACGAATAGACGAATTAATATAAAAATTAAAGTTGTACTAGGTGTAGTTTTCGTGGAAAAAATAAATTACCAAAATGGGATTACCGAAATAAAAATTGGCTGCTGGTAACCCTGTAAATAACAAAATATTTCTAAACTTTGGTAATTTATGCCGCAGAGAACAATTCCATTATAAAAAAATGTATATTTCTACAAATGTGGCAACACTGAAAACTAATTCAAAATATAAAAATATAACCCTCGTTGCATTCATATTTGCTGGAAATGAGTTCAACGATCCTTACAACCTTTGTTTAGATTCAAAATATATCCTTCTGTAACAAAAATTAAGAAAGTTACAGATTGTTTTATAATGTTCAGGGTTACCTAACTACATTTTTAAAAAAAATTGACTTCCGGTGTCCTACTTAGAGCTTAGAATTCATGATTGTACCGTCTCCGGAATCGTCCTTCATCACCATATGGGCGAACAATTCTCCTTAAGACTTTTCTTTCGAAAGCGGCTAAGAGGTTGGAGTGTCTTTTGCTAAGCACCCAAGTCTCGGAAGCATACGTGAGTACTGGCAGGACCATAGTCCTGTACAGCAGCAGTTTGAAGTTATGGTGAGATTTCTAGATTTGAAGAGCTTTGACAGACTATAGTAGGCTCTGTTGGAACTGAGCAGCCTCTTGCGTATTTCTTTTTCTATATTTTTATCGTCTGCAACTATTGACCCAAGGTATTTAAAGGATTGCACCACTTCAAATTCCCTTGATTGTTTGACCAACTCTTCCTCTTGCAGGCGACGCCACCATATACTTTGTTTTACCTTCACTAATGTGCAGCCCCAGATTTTGTGCCTGCTCGATCTGGATGACGGAATCGTGTACAGCTTGTTCGGTTCTTCCGATGATGTCAATGTCGTCTGCGTAAGCCAGTATCTGGCTGGACCTGTTTGTGATGGTCCCTCTTGTTGCCATGCCAGAGTCACGGATTGCTTTCTCCAACGCCAGGTTGAAGAGGAGGCAGGCCAAACCATCCTCTTGTCGGAGTCCATTAAAAATTTTGATTGGTCTGGATAGCAATCCGGCCATTTTTACTTGGCTTGTTACGTTGGTCATGGTCAACCTACAAAGTCGTGTCAATTTATTTGGGATGCCGAATTCTCTCATGGCTTTATAAAGTTCTATCCTGGCTATGCTATCATAGGCGGCCTTAAAGTCTATAAAAAGTTGGTATGTTGGAATGTTAAATTCCAGACATTTTTCCATCGCCTGCCTAAGGGTAAAGATCTGATCAGTTGTTGATTTCATTCGACTCCAGTTTCTCGAGGTGCGAAGGTACGGCAAACTATAGGGATTGTAGAAGATGGAAAACCACCGAATCACAGAAAGATTCTCCTACTCAAAACCAATAATCCAATCTTAATTATCGGGTTAACAGCTTTTATTTCGAAATATACATATATTTTTAAACACAATTTAAATTCATGCAGCCTTCATTTACAAAAAATAAGCAGCACAGAGCACACCGTGACATAATGTTGTTAAATTATCTGCAAAATGTCAGCCACTCAGCTTAGTCAAGTCATGTATGAAACGAAGCACTTACCCCCAAAAACTCAAACCCTTATACCAACTTATTCCCTCCTCCAACCATCCCCCGGACACATTATTATGATTCATATTTTACGCATTAAGTCGACCGAGGTGGCACTAATGCGCTCCATATGAAAGGGATTTTTCTCGCTCGATGCCATGTATAAGCTGAACGTACGGTAAGTAGCCACTTGAGCGGCTTCACATTGAAATAAGAGACTTCTACCGCATTAGTTCCTTCTATAAATTGTATAAGAACATTGACATTTTTCGACAGTCTGGATATGTCTATCCAAACGTATTCATGTACGTTATAAGAAAAAATTCTTGACCCTTTTCATTCAATTATTTCATGTGATGATTATGTCAAGTTAAAGTAATTGAAGCTAATTACATGCACTTGTATGGATTTTAAGTGAAAAACCAGACTTCCCGACTCGTGTTTCACATCAAATTAATGAGAAAAAATATTTATTCTTTTTTTTTGTCTTCTCAAGGTTTGATGAATGAATGAGCATTACAGGTGAATGGAAAATAAAAATAGGTAAAGAATGTTATCCTTTTTTTTGCAGTTATAGAGAGGAATGAATATAAAAGAGTGTTTTTCAAAGATGCAATTTTCTTTCAAAGAGATAATTTGTTACTTTTGCCAAACTATCTATGCCTAGATTATCCTCCATTTCTTCTCTCTGGCAGGAATACAATTTTTTCCCAGCTATGGTGTTGAAAACGTTACAAGTATAATTAACTGGAAAGGATTTCAAAGGATATGCATTCGACTTAAAATTAAAAAAAAAAGCAGAAACAAAAAAAAATTATAAATGTAGAGTGTGAAGTCGAAGAAGGATGCACTCTAAAAAAAAAAAAACTAAATAACGCCTTTGAATTGAAATCTGGATGTTTTTGAGGAGTGGTCAAATCCATTATGGTAATTAGCTAAATGCAGATGTTTTACTAACAGAAAAAGAATTTATAATTAGCTAAATGGGATATAGATTTTTTTTGGAAGAGATGAGGAATGTTTGAGTATTTTTTTTTTCAAACTTTGGGTAACCACAATTGAAATTTTTCTGTATGGAAATGTTTAAAAAAAAATTCTACTTATAAAGTAGGTAGATATACTCATAGGTGCTTTCAAAAACTACTTTTTTATAAATGTATAAAAACACCAGGTTAAAAAAATGTGAATAATTCTAAATTTACGTACTTTTAATAGTTAGATTTGGGATGGACCCATTCGCTAGAACCACAATCGGACAATATCAGTGTGGTTTCATTCCAGGCAAATCAACAACTGATCAGATCTTTACCCTTAGGCAGGCGATGGAAAAATGTCTAGAATTTAACATCCCTTTAGACTTTAAGGCCGCCTATGATAGCATAGCCAGTGTAGAACTTTACAAAGCCATGAGAGAATTCGGCATCCCAAATAAATTGACACGACTATGTTGGTTGACCATGACCAACGAAAAACGGCCGGATTGCTATCCAGACCAATCAACATCTTTAAAGGGAATAGTTTGGCCTGCCTCTTCTTCAACAGGAGGAAGCAATCCGCCAGATATCGGCTTACTTAGACGACATCGGAAGAACCAAACAAGCTGTACACTATTCCGTCATCCAGATCGAGCAGGCGGCACAAAACATGGTGGCGTCGATTGCGAGAAGAACAGTTGGTCAAACAATCAAGGTAGCAAAGCACGAATTTGAAGTGGTGAATCCTTTAAATACATACCTTGGGTCAATAGTAGCAGCCGATAATAATATAGAAGAAGAAATACGCGGGTGGCTGCTCAATTCCAACAGAGCCTACTATAGTCTGTCAAAACTCTTTAAATCTCACCATAACTTCAAAACTGCTGCTGTACAGGGTGCTTAGCAAAAAAACACTCCGACCTCTTAGCCGCGTTCGAGAGAAAAGTCTTAAGGAAAATTTTTGGCCCCATATGTGATGAAGGACAATTCCGGAGACGGTACAATCATGAATTGATATAGTGACAAAAATTAAGCTCGATAGACTCCGGTGGGCTGGGCACCTAGCTCGCATGAGTGAAGAGGAACCTGCTCGGAAAGCCTTTTGTGGTACATTCTATGATAGACGGCAGCGTGGTAGACCATGCTTGCGCTGGAGAGATGGCGTAGACCAGGACGCCCGAAGCCTTGGGGTGCGCAACTGGATGGCATCGACACAAGACCGGGATAGGTGGAGAGACTTTTTGAAGGAGGCCAAGACCGGACCCCGGTTATCGAGCCGATGAAAATGATAATGATACGGAAAAAACGATTTGATAGTTTTGGTTACATTACGTCCACTTTTCCATGCGTAATTTTATATGAAAAAGGAAATAAATTAACTTTTTTTTTAATTTAACTTCTATATACAGACGGATCAAAAACGGATGATGGGGTTGGTATACTCCGACATACTTAACTTTAGTCTCTCCTTTTGTCTACTTGATCCTTGCAGCGTGTTCCAAGCTGAAATCCTGGCTGCTAAAGAAGTCCTTTCCTGGCTCAAGGAAAATGTTGTATCAATAACCGATGAACGCATCTTCTCAGATAGCCAAGCCGCGTTAAAATCTCTAGACTGTGTCTCTACTAATTCACTAACAGCCTTAAATTGTCGATCATCTCTATCTGTAACTTTGACTAACACTTGACAGGCACCGACAGTGGGGGCTTCTATCATTCAGACAGCTGAAACTATCAAAGCGCAATGATTTTAGTTGTTGTCTCTTAACTGGGCAAATTTTGTTTAATAGTTGTTCGATACATATTATGTACAAATTACAAAAATTAGAGAACGGGACCATTTTTCCTTTGCAGATTTTAGGTATTTGAACCACTTTAGGCCCCACTATACTGAAAAATTAACTTTTATAATATTCAATACAACTTTTTGTTCATTCATGAGATTCCAAAGCAAGCAACCACTTAAATAAAAAAAAAATGATCCCAATCCGCTTTCATATAATAACAAATACAAAAACCGCAGTTACATATCCTGCTACTACCCCCCTCCCCTCTGCAGTAACTGTAGATATATATCGCATCACAAAAGTAATCAACAGAAAAACAATTGCAAAATGCTTGTTCCTTTTATACCAACCGAGTTAATAAAATTTACATAATTATTTTATATCACATTTTTCATCCTTCCAGCAAACAACACAAGTATACTAGGTATCCACATTACCACACAACGGTATACAAGTATAACTTCGCACCGCTTTAGGCAAACAACATAAATTATGCAAAGAAAATGAGGTTCTTATTTGCGCTAAAAAGAAAAATAAAAAAAGCTAAAATTAAACATCTACACAATACCATGGGAAGGGGATATACGACTCTCTCTCTCTCTTACCGATTCGAAGGGTAACAAGGACATTAACACCCTACTATACTTGTTGTACGCCACTTGACAAAGGAAAATCCTCACCCAGGATGAGGTCTAACCCTGATGGTAGTATCTGGCATACCTGTATACTCCTCCAAGTTATGGTGCGGTGGAGTTGTTGTTTGCTCTTGTTGAATTGTTCTGGCTGGAAGGATATTTTCCGCCAAGAGATTTTTCTCTTAATGATTTTTAACGCTAAGCTGGTCCTTTGGCACGTTTTCGTGTTGCCCCAAAGCTAAAGGAAGCCAATTTGCAGTAGCATTTCATTTTACACCTGTAAAACGATTTTGCTTCCTCACTCTCCTCCGCCTTGCATCCAGGGAACCTCCTGAACATCAGTACCACACACTCAATGCACAGTTCCTTTTATAGAAGAGTATTCTCACCCTCATACACTCTCTAAACATCAAACTCCCATAGTGTATCCTTTTATCCTTTAAAATAGGTATAAGTAAGGCAGAAAACATTTAACCAGGAATTGCACTGCAAATGAACTCCAAGTCCAACCGAATGTAGTATTGTTGTAAGGAGGCTATACAACATGAATGGGGTATGAAAGGGAGTTCTCTAGGGTGCGGTATAATCCCATTTGCTCCTTTTTTTCGTCCTTAAATTAACTCAGCCGAAGGAATTTGAATTTCAAATTCAAATGCTATTTTTTTAAGGCCTCCGCCTTTACACATATCCAACACAGACGCCGTGCGTCGCCGCCGCACCGCCGCTCCCGCCATCCCATCATACACAACACATGACTGATGATTTTTATACAAACATGACTGAACTTTCAACTTTCCATATCCAGCTAAATTTAACTGCTGCAGCTTTACGCTTTTCTTTGCTAGTTTATCCAATTTGTGGAAATCTTATACCCGTTGTTGCGAAGAACAAAAAAAAAACTTCACATCATTCAGACAGAAGAGAAAGAAAAACGGGATGTGTTGCAAATCCTATTTGGATTTCGGGGAAATGTTTCCTAAGAAAATCCCTTTTTCTAGTTTTTTTTTTGTTTTTGTTAGCAATTTGAATAGCATGCTATTCGTTTGTCTTTTTTTTTGATCGCGATAAATGGAGTGTAGTGCATTCGTGAAATTTAAAATGGCAGCGTAGAAATTTAGATCAAAATTTTGAAAATTTAAAGAAAACCTTAAAAGAGTTAGTCGAAATAATTTAAATATTCAAGTTTAAAATTTTTGAAAAAAAATAAGTCAAAAATATTTCTAAACAATTTCGACGGATTTTTGGGAATTTTTTACCAAACAGGACTAAATTCGGGCCGAAAGAATTTGGATATTTTGGCCGTTACTTAAAGATTTTTAAACAAATTTTGTCTCAACTATGTAAAAACAAAAAAAATTGATCTAGATTCCTGCTCACAGTTTGACAGTTGTTGATGAAGGAAAAATTTTCAAAAATTTGGAGTTGATTTTTTTAAATTTGGTACATAACATACCTACTTACATACCATGTTTACAAGAGGTATTGAAGCGAGTTTCAAGCTCGCATTGGCAAAATGTCTGACGTTTGTGTGAGAGAGACACCAGCAGCTGTCATCTCAACATATTTTCAACTAAACTCTAACTGAAGTACTCAACCCAAATGACGAAAAACCTGGGTCGAAAATTCGACCTTAATCCAAATCGAGCTCTTAATTCTGCTTGTAAACGTGGTAAAAGTTCTACTTATCAGGTTCTCCATTGGAATTGAGTCGAAATGACCGCACAGCTACATTCTAATTTCTAAGGCCCTGTTTTTAAGTGGAGTGGAGTGGAAGTTACCCAGAATTAACTCACTTGGGTTATCCCAGGATTAACTGGAAAAAAGAGTAAGCCTTTCTTCATTTATCCATCTTTGGCCAGTCGACAGAGGATTATTATTTGCAAAAACACCCGCCTTAAATTCTTTGACCGAAATGGGAAGATGGATAGACTTAGAATTTAAAAACTCGATTTAATACTTATCTCAAGAACAGCCCATCGTCCAAATTTTTTTTGATGCTCTTTTGATATAAAATTTAATTAAGAATTAAATCGTTTAGAAGTATCCTTTTTCTGATTTTTTTTTGATTAATTTTAACCGTTAAAAAAAGTTTAAATGACAGGAAAAAAGTTGTGTTCAAAAAAAGAAGATAATTACATTTTCCATAGAAATTGTACTTAAAAATTCCTTTTTGTATGAGCCGTTCTTGAGATATGGATTTAAATAAATTTTTCAAAATGGTGGACATTATTTTTATTTCAAACTATGAACTGACCCTTCTATCAATTCCAATAATAAAATTTCAGTTGGTTGATTTTGAAATATGGAAAATAGTTTTTAACTCTTTCCACTGGCCTAGTCCTTACAAAATTTAGGGAATAAACTTTGGGTAATTTTATTTGAAGGATAAGCTAACTGTGGTTAAACCAATAATAAAAACTGGGATTATGCTATGGCAAACATACATTTTACTAAATTTGTAATGCCTACATTAAAACACTTTAGTTTGTTGGCAGTCGATTAAGTATAATCCATGATTATTTTAAATTGTATTTCCTCAAATATGCAATAATCATAGTTTGAGTTCCTAATACTTGATTAAGCTAATCATTCGATTCGGTTTCTCAGAAACTTGATCCATTGTGAACTGGCCTTAGGGTAAGTTGATTCACAGCGGGTTTAAGTTTTACTCCAACCCGTAAATCCTCGAATGTGTTTGGAAAATATTTTTTTTTCTGAGGATACATAGTTCTTAATCATTGATTAAGCTAATCAGCCGGTTTCTGTTGATTAGATTAATTTAACCAGAACCTCTGAAAGTTGTTTCATTGAGTAAACTTGTGGCACTGAGTCCAAATGCGCATGTTTTAATTTTAAGAATTTTATTTATTGTTGCGGAATATTTTTTACGTTAAACAATTTTTGGATGAGACAAGCATTAAATGTTTAAGTTCAAAACAAGCATTTGTTGTGTTACATCTAACACTGAGTAAAGTAAAAAAAACATAACAACAAAACGTAAGCAATTTCATTCGACAAGGACTTGGGCTTATAATTTTTTTTTTTAACTCGGGTATCCGTTTCTCATTTTTGTTCTATTTTTTTTTTTGTTTTATTTCATGACGCGCCGGCCGGATTTTAACTTAAAACATGAATTCGCACTCACATGTGATTTGGAAAAGCGGATTGAGTTTTTTTTGTATATTTGGCAATGAAGGTCATTTAGTTACTTGCTACATAGATTTTTATTTGAATAGCGACGCTTTGGAAGAGGAACTTTTCAATTTTGTATGGCATTGTGATGTTTAATATTTTATAAATTAAGATATTGCTTTCAGATCAGTGAAATTATATTGTTATCCTACTCAATTTTTTTTTTGACTGCTGTATCCGAATCTTATGTCTGCCAACAAAGTTTCGTGACGCAACAGGAAAAAATGCAAACAACAATTCCTCATGACAATTTTACTAGATGACTATTTTCATAACTTCAAAAGAGAAGAAGTTTTCAAGAATTCTGTAAAAAAACAATTTAAGTTTTTTCAAACCGCAAATTAATAAATACCCCAAGTACAAAATTAAGGTACTTATTTAAAAAAAAGCTTCCTTTAGGCATAAAAATATTCTCAAAAAAAAAAATCGCTACAATTTGTGGATTGTTGGTTAAAAGTTATAAGTTAAAGGGATGGAAATAAGATTGTAAGACACACAACCTTATTTCACTTTGGAAAATGCAATAATTTCACGCAGTCTAATTTCACTCAACAATAAAGAACATTATTTAACTAAATTATAATTGGTCATGACTTAGCATATCATCAGTTTTGGCTTGAAGTATTGATTGATTTATATCATTGTTACATAAAAGCTTGTCATTTCCAAAAAAAAGTGCGTACCCCCTCAGGCCCTCAGTGCACGACTTTTTTACATCATAATATTGGAACTCGATTTTTATGGATTTCAATATGGCCGCTTTCGAACGATTTAGACATGACTAGAAACAGCATACTTAAGGTTCCCAAACATGACAGTTTATCAGTATTCTATATTAGACACTTGAGCGGGACTTCTGTGACTTCGGAACTATCCGTAAACTTAGATAAATTTCAGGCTATTCAAAAGACCGTAGATATTGGGTGAAGAAAGGAAAAAATTGTACAATGGTTTTAATGATTGATTAAATTATGTTTCTGCGGGATTTAAAAATGCTTAAACTAAACATATTTCAAATTCACCCTTGCGTTTCTGAAAGAGAGAGGTTTAACCCGAATTTAAGCTAAGAATTTTTTTTTTGTTGAAAAGAATCTTTATTTTTTATAAAAACACACGATTTAAGAAATTTTATAAAAGTATTGAAGCAGAAATTAGAATGAGCGAAAGACAATTTCGAAGAAGCCAAAACCTTTTCAAAACTTTCCAAAAATACAAGATGTTAAAATGTATTTTTTTTTTTAAATAATAAAGAAAGCAAAATTTTGATTTAATATGTTAATTTATTTTGTACATATTTTTTTTTTATTTTATATTATGTATTTTATTTTATTTTATTTTATTTTATTTTATTTTATTTTATTTTATTTTATTTTATTTTATTTTATTTTATTTTATTTTATTTTATTTTATTTTATTTTATTTTATTTTATTTTATTTTATTTTATTTTATTTTATTTTATTTTATTTTATTTTATTTTATTTTATTTTATTTTATTTTATTTTATTTTATTTTATTTTATTTTATTTTATTTTATTTTATTTTATTTTATTTTATTTTATTTTATTTTATTTTATTTTATTTTATTTTATTTTATTTTATTTTATTTTATTTTATTTTATTTTATTTTATTTTATTTTATTTTATTGAGTAGACGCAAGTTTTTTCCAAACCGAAGTCACAATTTTTTAACGAATGCAAGACTCGCCCCATAGCAATTAAAAATAGTGCTTACAAAATATAATTCCAAATTTTTTTTTCAGTAATTCTTTTTTGTTATAAAGTTCCGATAAAATTTGGCTTTGAGATTTTTAAATATTTTTGTTTTAAAATCTATAAAATCTATATTATCTATATTTTAAATAAAAAAAAAAGCAAATTGCCGACAGATCACTGTTGTGCGTTATAAAAAAATTATTACATATACTAATTTATTCACCATAGTTCATCTAATATTCGAATATACCACATGTATGGCACATGTATGATATGTACAAATAATTTTACTTGGTATTTATATGAATCTAAAAAAAAAATAAAACAACAAAATCTAATCCGATTATTCAACCTTTACCTTTCACCCCCTTTCACCAAAAAAAGAAAAAAAAAACTATCCAAAACGAATTTGTTTGGCGCTTGTGAACGGACGTGTAAACCGCATCCTAGCACCAATCTAGCTTAATGAAAATTCCATCACATCCTTTGTTTACCACATAGTTATATATGTAACTACACAGTTAGCTCTCTATACCCGGTTACAAACAACCCAGAAACTCTATAAATACGAAAACACGCAATTATTTTCCATTGCCATAACCTAACAAACGCTCTTTCATCACAGCCAAAAAGGACAATTGGAGCACAAGCTAAAAACAAACAAACAAAAAAAAATTCATTTTTATTTTTTTTTGCACTAAAAACCTAAGGGTTTGTTCAAATGAAAAAAAAATCTTCCGCCACAATTCCGTTGTGCATAGGAAACTCCTTTAAGAGTTAAGACCATGTCAGCACGACGTCACCACATCAACACCACAGAATTTAATTCTCTTATCGTCAGTGACAAGCAGCCGTTTAATGCAATTTTACGCCGAATTAACCAAATAAGCTCATCAGCTTGGATGAAGTAAGAATATGTAACAAGGATCCTGTTCGTGTTCTGGGTAGGTAGGTGATTCAAGCAAGTAACTCAGAGTCTATCTTAATTTAAGGATATTATATTCTCGTTCGTAATGTAATCTGCGATGGGAACCCCATAACGCGATTATGCATTTATAATAAAAGGTGTTTTTTTTAGAGGCATAGAACTTTAAGTTGGCAACACTTTCTTAACTGGGGCCCATTTTAGCAGCTGTTGAGTGATTTGTGTTTAGTTTGATTTTGGCATTTCGGCATAAATAGACTGACAGCTGATTAATGCTTCCAAATTGTGAAAATTTATCCCGATCCCGTTTTTTATAAGGGAATTTTATTTAGCGATGAAGCTCACTTTTGGTTGAATGGATACGTCAACGCTGGCCCCAGAACGTTTCAGTCAGAAGTGACCGCCATGATTCCTTTTTCGTTCCTCAATTGAACAACCATGATATGCAAGAGCTGTAGTTTTAACTAGATGGCGCAACATGTCTGACAGCTAGTGTGACAATTAATTTATTGAAGGAAACGTTTGGTAACCGCATAATTTCACGCTTCAGACCCGTGATTTGGTGAACTGACCTCCAAGATCGTGCGATTTAGCGCCGCTAGACTTTTTTCTGTGGGGATATGTCAAGTCTACGCCGATAGGACCGAAACCATCGACCACTTGAAGGAAAACATTGGCCGCATTATCGCCAATATACGGCCACAAATATGGGAAAAAGTGGTCGAAAATTGAAGCTCCAGACCCAGCCGTGGCGGTCAAATGTCAGAAATCATCTTTCGAATAAAAGCCAATTTCATGTCAATTTAAAAAAAAAAACAATTTTGTTGTATTCCATTTCAGCTTTATATACCTCTTAAAGAAACATCCTTTACATTAATTATATTAAAGGTTATGCGGAAGACAATGAAAGTTTATTAATGGAATTTGACGTTTCAATCGCAGGGCAGAATTTACCAGACTTGATGGAAAGATAAGAAGTCATTTATGATGAGAAATGAAAATCCTGAATTATGTCAGAAATCAAAACTCTCCTGTTTAAATTCTTTCAGCAAGGATTTTATTATTTTTGAAGAAATAAATTATTTCGAACTTAATTTAAACAAATAGAGACAAGAGCCTTAATAATGTAATATATTATTCAGAAAAAAAAGAGCCAAGAAGAAACGAGTCTCAATTGTCCCAACACCCTCGAATTCTGTTGACATCCGAAAATTTGCATTTGCGAGTGAACCATAAGCAAAATACACCATCAACTACAATTCCAATCCCCATATTCCCTCCGCCCGCCATTCTCATTCAGAAATAAATTTCGGGTCTGAATATTCATTCCATTGAAATAATATTCAAGTCCAATAACATGCAGTGAGAGAGGGATATTTGCCATCATGGCAGACATACCTATACTAATAGTGGCCATACTCGATGAGTGCGATGAGGCCATTTCGCAGTGTCCATTCACACAACATGGAGGTAGTTTTCCGGAAAAGGATCACTTTATACAAATTGTAAATACTCTCCTGCTTCATGCAAACAGTATACAGAGATTCAGGATCAAAAGGCCAAGAGCACTGAAAGGATTACAAAACAAATAAAGGTTGTTGAACTTTAGCTTCCCGGTTCGACATTTTCAACCCCAAAAAAGTCCGAAAAAAAAACTATACCTATCCACCAAAACCCGCGTCAATAATATACAAACAAAAAATTCCACCAGAGACCATTTCGGTCAGAAGTCAAAAAAAGAAAATGAAGAAACGGGAGAAAACAACGAAAATAAACACGAAAAAGTCAAGTGGAATCATAATGCAAAAAGTGATATGAATGCAAAATTTATTTCAGCTCGGGCGCCAGTTAAAAGCTGCTGGAAAATATTCCGAATGCTTGAACAAGGCCGGGGTAGGGGTTGAGTTTTGGTTTGGTTTGGTCCTGCATGCACAGGATGGAGTCGTATTTTGCTTTTTTGTATGCAATTCGCATTTTGGTAGTTATTTGCCGACACATTATCACCATTGAATCAGTTTTTGTTTTTTTGGACGCTGAATTGTTTGTGTACATGGAGAGCAGCGCTTAAGGGTTTTTTTTTTTGGCTATATGTAGGAATATATATTTGACCAAGAGAAGTTTTCGCGAATGCTTGGGCAATAAATCTTGTCAGAAAGAGAAGTGTTTGCATTTTATTTGAGTCACTGTTAGGGCATATAGTGTTTGTCCATTTTTATTTACAGTCCGTATGAGGGATAGGTTTTCGTCTGACCGAGTGAAGTTAATTAATTTAGTTGATGAGAGAGTTGTAATTAATTCTGCTAATAGCAGCTCTAGAAATAATGGTTCTCCCAAGTGTCTCAAGTCTCTTAGTAGCTATTTAAAAAATAAATAAATTTGAATCAGGGCCTAAGAGACGACTACAATTATAATTGTATGCTGAATCCGAACCATTACAGAACCTAGTGATGTATCAAACTGAATATTTTTCAAACCGAGTTGTGATTTGGGTAAAACGAGTTGCAAACCGAGTTGGCCAACTCGGTTCGGTTTTGCTTAGAGTTGAATCGGTTTCTACTCGGTTTGTTATTTTACCATGTTTACAAGAGGTATTGAAGCGAGCTTCAAGCTCGCTTTGCCCCTTTATATACCTGTGTTGAGTTGAAATGAGCTTCAACCGCTCCTGAAGCGGAGTCGAGTCGTAATTTGTGCTAAAAAACCTGAGTTGAGGAGTTGGTATGGCATTGGCAAAATGTCTGACGTTTGTGTGAGTGAGACACCAGCAGCTGTTATCTCTACATATTTTCAACTAAACTCTAACTTGAGTACTCAACTCAAATGACGAAAAACCTGGGTCGAAAATTTGACCTTAATCCAACTCCTCAATTCTGCTTGTAAACGTGGTATTCGACTCGGGCTGAACAAAGAACAAACCGAAACGAATAGTTAAAAAACTAAACCGAGTTGAAACCATGTTTATTTTTCCCAAAATATAGTTCTTTGACCATCTGTCAAGCTATGGACTGTCAAATTCCATTGAAAGATGGCTACGATGATGATGGATGAAAAAACCTCCTTGGAAGTATGTATCTATGTCAAAAACGAAAAATTTTAAATTTTTGTTGGAAAATTTTTTCAAGCAGCTTATTATAATTAGTTGCTGCGAATGCAATTTCAAGTTAGCGTAAAAGTTTTCAAATAAAAATATCAACATTGGGTTCCCCAAGCTGATAAAATTTAGATTAATGTCGAATAAGCTAGCTAGCCAAAAAATTAAGGGAACGAATTTTTGTCGATTTTTTTTTTGATTTTGAAGAGCTGTATCTTTATTAGAAATGATCATATTGAAATGAAAAAAAAAAGAAGAATTCTGAAATTTTATGTTTTTTTTTGTTATTTTTTTTTTAACATTCCATTAATGGACATTTGCAAGAAAAAGAAAGGGTACAAATAAAAATTGAAGAGACTTTTTTTCTGGGTCTCGCAAAATTGTCTCTCTGTACTTTTGTTGGTAAGTCAGCCCAACAGACCAACAGGGCGTCTATTCGTCTCTATATCTGTACCTCAACCTAAAACCCAAGGTTTTGAAGCGACTTTAAGGATCTTAGGTAATATTCTAGATGTGAAATTGAAATTTTTCCTTAGCTCCATAAATAAAGGTAGGTACCTATCATATAATCGTTAGGACAAAATAATCTTTTCTCAAAAATGGCTCTAACGATTTTGATGAAATGATTTATTTTTTTTTGGTTTTTGTGAGCGCTTGAAATTACATGGCCAAAAATTGTTTTTTTAAAAACCGTCATAAACAGATTTGTTGTTTTCGATTTTCTCAAACGATTTGAAGGATTGAAATCAAAATATTTTCGAAGGTGTTCCTACATTATCTTGATACTAATATTAGTAGTACACTAAAGAACATAAACCTTGCAATTTAACCTGACGAGTTGAGTTTCAGTATAGGATACATTAAAAATATCCTAAGATTGGTTTTAACAAGCGTTGTCCTGGTAGAAACACTGTAGAAAAGGTGGGAACGGATTGCTACCCTACTAGAATAGGGTTGGAAGTAAAAACTACATTCCATTATTATATTAATAGTCCTAGTCCTAAAGTAATTTTCAACAAGTGTTGCCATGGTGACAGTTTTAAAAATACGAGCTAATTAATAAAAATAAATAAAATTTGCAAATATTGTCAGGCGGGGCGTTACCCTCAGTCCAATAACAAGGCCATTAATTATTTAAAATATTGAGTCTACTCATTTAAGACAACGCCGAAAATCGATATGGTTACAGATAAATAAAAAAAAATAAAACAAAGTCCAAACGAACAAAAACAAAACGTTGTTTTTATTTCAAGACCAAAAATCTCTTTTAAATAAAAAAATGAACGACAATGTAAAATTGTTAAATTAAAGCTGAATAAACAAATTACCTGAATTTTAAAAAATCGAGACAAAAATTATAAAGTTCTCAATACAAACATTTTTAGCAAAGAAACAGCTCTTCAAAGAACACTAAAACAAAAACGAAACAAACGATCCCTTGATATTTTTTGAGGATTATAATCTACAAGTGTATACGAGCTACGAAATCGAGATTTCCTCTATTAACGAAATAGGTAAAGAGGTTTATGCCATATAGTGAAAACTACAAATTGAATAACTCAAAAAGTAAGGCAGTTAGAAATTTGCGGTTTGTGTAAAAAATTAGCTTTCAATCAAGACAAGATAAGCAACGTCACTTACTCTAAAAGAATCAAAACTTTACCACCTACAGCAATTTGATAAAAAAAAACGATGATTAGTGATTTTTCCTTTTTCAATTCCCAATATTGAATTTGCAGAAAATTCAATTAAAAAAAATTCTCCTTCAAATGCGGCACACACGTGTTTCTTATATACATTTTAATTAATTTCATTAATTTAAGTGCTGACATCCTTTGTTGCTGGAATGACAAAAACTGCTGAATATAATATATCCGATTTTGTTATTGTTGCCAATTTACCTCCACTTTCCTCTACTTGCATCATTCCTAGATCCATACTCCTATATGAAAGAATATTATAGCAAAAATATCTATTCACCTTCCGAAAACACCAGCAGCAGCAGCAGTAGAGTATTATTTTGAAATGTTTCCGTGACTTGTCAGTTATGTGAAATTGGTTTCCCTGATTCTTTGCTAGCCGCACAATAAAGCTTCCGCAGAAAACCCTGACACATGTTTTGACATTGAGTATTTTATGCAGACGATATTGTCCCCTCTGACACGCACCAATAAATTACACCAGGAAAGCTGTAGTTTCTGTTGTGGGACGGAAATAGGTAAAGAGGTTTATGCCATTTCCAACCCCAAATCACAATCACCATTAGATACAGGTGTAGAGAATGCAGAACTTATAAATGGACAGAAATAATGAATTCTAGAATCGTGACCTCTTCAATTGATTTTATTTGAGAAAAAATTCCAAAAAAAAACCATTTTACGACCCCCAAAAGTGCAAACTCATCATCAGTATAGAGGTAAGGCACAACTGCTCTGGCTCCTGCTGAGCTTCCTGAGGACTCATTAGCTTATACTTTATCCCCCCATTATATGGTATCAAGAAGTCCCCCGCTGCACTCTTTGGTTGTGTTTATAGTTAACCAAGGTTTAGTTTTGTGTTTAATAAAAGTAAAGAAAGTTCCTCCTCGTCATGGTTGTGTACCTTATATGAACGTAGACGAACGGATAGGGAAAGTTTCTGTCATTTTTAAGCGTAATTACTCCTGGCACTAGTTGGCACCGTCATGTAGCAGGAACAACATGCATGTCTACTGCCACACTGCCGTACCGCACCGACATCCTTATACATATTATGATCCGTTGCATTATTATCTCTGCCTCTCGAATAAACTTTATACTTTCTCGAGGGTTAAATTCCTCTGCAACGCCAGGATAAACAACTTGCAAAAAAAAAACAACAACAAAACATCCCCGACGACGACGCGACAGAAATGCACTATCATGCCAAAAGACCACTTCTCTAGACTCTAATTTTCTAGGTCCTGGGATGGTAAGGATATTATTTTTTTTTTGTGGGGGAGGGAGAGGTGCCCCCACCATTACTGTGCCGCGTGCATTGAGCTGTCTTTAAATTCCAAAAGAATAATTACCAGACGAAAGGAAGTTATGACGTTGCTACATTTTTTAATGTCTTTTAACTGTCAAGTTATGGCTGACTCCTTCATATCATCGCATCGTCTCGTGATGTCCTTGCTGTTACTGTTTTGGTTTCGTTGCCACCAGCTAGAGGATTGGGTCGAATATTTTGTGATAGTGAAATTCTTAAAGTTTTAAAGAACTTAAAGAAGCTTAGGAAAACTCTTGGAGGAAAATTAGGATTATTTCAGTTTAGATTTTCAATGGGAGAAGAAATGAAATCGAAATCCATGTTAACGTAATTTGTTGTTTATTCCTTTTAGTTGAAAGGAAACATTCTATTGTGATTCTGGTCACGTAGATACTTTTGGTATGATATTTTTTTCTTGTGGTTAAAATCATAGAGTCACATTCGTTGACGACTTCCATTAAATGGTTTTTCGTGTAAATTGCCATCAAAATTCAATTAAGAGGACATTGGAAACTCAAACATTTCAATCAAAACATTTTACTTAAAATGCTATTTCTTTATTTTTTGATAATAAACATGATGTACATGGTAGATATATGTATGTAGGTGTACTTCTTTTGAAATGTTTTGAAATGTGAACCAGATAATGACATCATTTGAAAATTTATATTAATTTGTATTATTTGTTCTAATACTTATCAGTTATCACGGATTTTGTTTTAAACAATATGGTAAAAGAAATTTAAATTTTTGAGAAGAATAAATATATGTTAATATTTTTTTTTAAACTTTTTACGAAAATTTTTTGTCGAAAATTTGACATGACATTTTTTTCACAAAATATTTTTTTTTTTGGGCACTTATTTTTTAATGTAAATTTGTTTCGACAAAAATATTTTTCACAATAAATTTTCGATTAATTTTTTGACAGTTCTTTTTTCAAAAATATATTTTTTAACTAATTTTTGGACAGCTTCATTTTTTTAAAAAAATTTTCGCTGTTTTTTGACAAAAGTTATTTTTCGAAAAAGATTTTTTGCAGAAGAAAATTTTTATCAAAAAATTTTTGAAATTCGACACCATGCATTTTTTAAGAATTTCGATAACAAACAAAATTTGCACAACTTTAATGCCGAATTAAAAATAAATAACATGTAGAAAAGCAATTGAATTTGTAAAGGGTGTCATTTCTTATCACCATCGATTTTCAAAAAAAAAAAAAGCTTTTTTACTTTGGATTTTTCAAAAAAAAAAATAATTTCCACGCCTAAAATGCCTGTTGAAATCGAAAATATACAAAATTCGCAAATGTTTCTAAATGGATTTATTTTAAATAGCATTTTTAAATGGCAGTCAAAAACGAAGTGAAAAAAACTTGACAAATTAAATTTTTTGAAAAATCAAAGATTTAAAGTAAAAACTACCCTAGTAGCACAGAATTCGATTTATAACAAAAATTTGTTGTTTTTCAGTTATATAGGAGTAATCTGCAACATGTATGGTTAAAAAACTGTTTTAATCTTGTTCATCGAAAAATAATTGTAACATTTTGATTTATGTCGTTTTTAAACTATTATATTTCAGTTTAAGTTGTTAGCACGAAAATACTAGTTGTTGCTTACTTATTATTAAAAAGTTGGTTAGTTGAAGGTTGTACAAAAAATTATACCTACATTCCTAAGCTTCTGTTCTAATATTTCCATTCTTAAACGTTGTTACATCTGCAATAAAACATACTCCGGAAACTCTTTTATAACAATGTTATAATATATAATTTTTGGTTGTTAAAATGAATTATTATTATGTTTAAAACAAATTGCAAATGTTTTAATGAAAAAAAAGAAAAATAAAAACTGTTTTTCAGGAATTTGTTGAAGTGTTTCCAAACTGCCCCACCCAGTTTCGGATGTAGCAAAAGCTTACATTTTAATTCTATGTACCTAACTGTGAATTGTTCTAAATCATTCATTTTCATATATTAAAATGTAATATGAAATTTTTATCTAATTATGAGAATAACTAAAAAAAACTGTACACACTTTAAATTGTGTTCTGATGAGAAATTTCAACCCAAAAATTATGAAAACACCACAGATAATAACAAAAACGTTTGTAACGTACATTTGTTCAATGCACTTTTAACTAGACAAAACTGGGTTAAAAATCACATTTAGCAGATTTTCTTCATGTGCAATTTTTTACAGCCCAATTTTGCAATGAAATGTGACATTTGCATAGGGAAAATTATCTGTAAGTAAAATAGCAAAATAAAATCTTCGGCAACTCTGTTTGCTTTGAGAGCATGATTCTTTTGTGTTTTCTTTTTTATTGTGTTACAACCATATCGAAACAACAACATTAATTTGCTGAAAAAACAATGCGACAATATGTATCTCTGTTACATTCATATTGTAAACATTTTTAAATTCAAATCTATAACTAATAAGTTATAAATGAGACAACAAAGTTGTTTCTATGTTGTTTGCAACATGCACCATTTTGAATGGTAGTTTTTTTATTAACTTCCCATAGGGAGTTATTGTAATCGGTCCGATTTGTCAAATTGAAATTTTTGACATTTAGAGAGATATCTGTGTGTGCGTGTGTACGTACGTTCGTACGTTCTGGTACCATTTTTCGTCGTCGATATCTCAAGAACGAGTAGAGATATCGACTTGAAATAAATTTTGTTTTACAGATAATAACTTCGAAAGAAGCTGAAAGGGCGTTTATTAATATTCAATCAGTTGTTTTTTTACTATAGCAATTTAAAAAAGAAGTGAAAATTTTGGTTGGGCTCAAATATCTCACGAACAAATACTGACTACTGCTGAAAAAAAAATCAATGGACAGTTTTTTTTACAAAAAATTAATAGATAACTACAAAAAATTCTACCAAAAATTGGTATAAATTGTCTTTCGACTCAAATTTCTCAAAAACGGGTAAGGATATTGACTTCTTGTTTGTTTTATTTTCTACATAACATAATTGTTAGCAACTGATAAAATGTTGACAAATATTGAATTTGCACTTTCTTAACAAAAAATCAAAAACTGTTAAAAATTCTAAAGAAAAGTAGTTACAATTGTATTTCAGCTCGAATATCCTGAGAACGAACAACGATTGTGCCTTCTAAAATATTTTATTTTATACATAGTACAATTTTTTATGAATGGTCAAATTTTGACAAATATCTAATTGACAGTTTTTGACAAAAAATATAAAAAAAAATAAACTAAAAAGTGGTAAAATTGGTTTTTCGACTCGAATATCTTGAGAACGAGCAATGATATTGACTTTGCCATTAGGTATTTAATTTTATACATAATACAATTTTTTACGGTTGGTATATATTTGACATATACTTTACTGACATTTTAAACAGAACTAAGAAAATTTCACATTCGTTAAAAAAAAAAACGCGTGGAAGTTTACTTCCTGGGTCACGTGGAAACAACTTATACATCAACAACCACTATAATATATGTGCATTTCGTAAATCTCTTTAAATAATTAAAATGCTTTTCAATCTTAAAATAATGATTGTTTGAATTTAAATTAAAAATTTGAAAAAAACTAAATATAAAGTTTTCAAGATCAAAAATGGGAAGTTATCAGTGTGGGTCGCACCCAGCCTCTTTTTTGTTTTTTAATTCTTCCATTTATTATTTCAAAAACTGTGTATCCAAAGAACTTTATTAAACCGCAAAATTAATGAACTGATTTCTAGGTTTTAAATTGATGAAAACATTGAAAGATATCGAACACATTTTTTCAAAACTTTGAGTTTTAATTTTAATTTTTTTTAAAAATAATTAAAAAACAAAAGTTGTGTTCAAATTCCTTGATTTATAAACCATATCAATGAATGATTTGGTTGACTTTGAGAGAAGCTATAGCACTACTCTGTGTGTGTTTGTTTAAAAAACAAATCTTTTTTGAGTAATTTTGTTCAAATTCGTATTGGTATACCCAATAAACAAATGAAAAAACTATGTAGAGTTTTGTATTTCAACATAACAAAGCCACGTTACCAAACACAATCAATCCAAATTTCGGATACAAAAAAATAACTTTAGATTTGAAAAATAGTCCTCATACGCCACAGTGAACTTTATTTTTCGTTTTTTTTCGTATTGAATTTTATCATTAAGCAGAATTGACTATAACAAAATATCAGGAAATAATAATTGAGTGTTAAATTTAAAACTGTATAGATGGGTCCATTAAAACAGAAATACTTGACCACCCTGTGGATTAATGATTGAAAAAACAAAAATGTAATCTTTTAATCACAAAATAATTCTCTTTTCACCAAAAGAGTAACATACATAATTTGCCACACATTTTCGCTTAATTTGTGTTTTTGAAATCAATTTATTTCGTCACAATCAGCTTTCCCCCTGAATTTGGTGGTGGTGTGTATGGGAAACATTTACAAACCATTTAATCGTCCTTAGAGGATGAATTTCCTGTGCCTGGAGTACAGGAATTGCAGAATATACTGGGAATTGTTTAAACATGGTTTTCAAAACTGTTGACAAACTAATCCCATAAGCTGAGCTAATGAGTCATTAGCGATTGAAATATCATCACGTGACCTAGTTTGTTTGTTGAACAAATTAAATTGGGCGTGAGTCTTTAATAATTAATTCTTCCGTTCGTTTGAATGTAGCACAGTGGGGTAGGCTATATGGCAAATGTGACATAATTTTTTTTTTAAAGAACCTTATTTAAACAAACATTTTTTTAATGGTATGATGCAATCCGATACATTCCCAGCCAGTTTAATTCCCAGATATTAATATTAATTAATTAATACTAAATTTTCGTGAACTTATAATCATCAAAAGCTATTTTCAATTAAAAAAAAATATTTTCATTCCAATTTTTTAGCACTTTCACCCCACTGTGCATTTTGCTATTGCTATTTTATATTTCATATACCCATAACCCTATCAACAAAAAGTCTGGCTCACTAATTCGACAAGCAACCCCGTATATTAACACAATAATTACTGCAATCAATTTAAAATTCTATATTTAATTCGCGCATTTTAATTTCAATTGCCAGCCTGTGGTCTTTTGGCTGGCGCGGCGCGCGGTTGGTTATATTGGTCGATTGGGGGTTGATAAAGTAGGTCCTGTTTTTCCAATTATATTATTATTATTCCTTTGAGTGTTTTTTTTTTTAATTTTTGGTTCGTATATTGTTTTGGAAAATTCAAAATTAATTCACTAATTCACTATGAACGCGCAACAGGGAAAAAGATACTTACTGTTGGTATATGTGTGGATAATTGCGATAAAGGGTATTTCTGATGGATTTTTAATATAAATTGATGTTAATAGCTTGCTTGAGGCATAGAGGAAATATATTAACTGTATATTATTGAAGTAGCACTATTTTATAATGAGAACTAATCAACTAAAGGAGCTTATAATGGAAGTATTAAAATTTTGTATACAGGCTTAGAGTTTACGCTTTAAGCCTTGTGTTCTTAACCTGTGGGGAATTACTCCCGGATGGGTAAAACAGTATTAGTGAGGGTGTAGTATAATAACTACATTAAAAGTATAATTATCATTAATATAGTAAAAATAAAGTAAAATAAAATAAAATAAAATAAAATAAAATAAAATAAAATAAAATAAAATAAAATAAAATAAAATAAAATAAAATAAAATAAAATAAAATAAAATAAAATAAAATAAAAAAATAAAATAAAATAAAATATATATGTACATACATATATTGGAACCAAGCCTATTAAACAATTTTTACGTTTGGGTCAAACGTACGCTCGTAGTAGTCCTGGTGTTAAAGTAGTAGGTATAGCTTGAAATCCCTTTCGAAAATGTTTGTTTTGATTTTGTGAGAAATCTAAATCATTTGATCCAAAATTATTTTTAAAAAACCGTTATTTCTCATAAACAAAACAGGTTTTTTTTTTTATTTTTACTTCTTTGTTACAATTATAAAATAAAGATATTACAAATTTTAAATATGAAAATAACAAAATTTATTAAATATAAGTTAAATTGAGAAAATGAATAAGAAAAGTTTATCTCGGAATGATTTAGTTATTTTATATTTAAGTGTTTTCCAATTCATAAATAAGAAGAAGGTACAGCCTAGTCTGTTGCCTAAAGACAAGAATCGAAAGTACCAAAGAATTTAAAGTTCAAAAATTTCAAAATATTTTTGGATTTTTGAATAAACAATCATTTTTTTCGGAAACTAAACATTTTAAAAAAGTTTAAAGTACACAAAGTATAAAAAAAAACAGGACAATTTACAAAAAAAAAACAAATTTGAAGAAATGTTTTTTTAAACATCAGAACCGTCATCAAAAATACCATCCCTTGTAAAAACACCTTCATCTGTATCCGACAGTATCGCAAATTACATTCAAATGACATTTTGAAAATTTTGAGAAATCATATTTTCCAAGCATTCAATAAAATTATTCAAAAATTTTGTAAAGTTTGACAATATAGAATTTTATATATTTTGGAAAATTTTATAAGATAATCGAAAGAAATCTTGAAAAATAAGACTTTCATTGACAATATGGAATTTTGAAAATTTAAAAAAACCTTGATATCTAATCACAAAAAAATGGCGAAAATTAAGGTAATTGTCTTATCAGATTTTTAAAAATCCAAAAATTTATATTGTCCATGCTTTTTTGTATTGGCTGACAACTATTTTTTTAGAGAACATTTTTGACAGTTTAAAAAAAAATTTAAACTTAGTTGTTGGACAATTTTTTTTTGTCAGAATTTTCTTTGATGTTTAAAATATTTTTGTTGGCACCTATTTTTGAAAAGATTTTTTCACCATATTTTTTTCCACGTTTTCTGAATAAATTTATTAATAAAAAAATCAAATTTCGCAGACCGACATTTTTATCAACTATTTATTTTTTTTCTTTTAATTTTTATTTCACTTTGGAAATATGTATAGCTAAATTTTGAATGAAAAAATTATGTCAAATAGACCAAAGTCCAAAATTGAGGACCTTAACAAAAAGGGAATCCTTAAACTAAAATTTTTAAAACAGTCCTTTGTACTAAGAATTTAAAAAAACCACAATTTAAAAAAATTAAAGTGCCACGGAAATTCCATAATAAAACATTATTCGTTAAAAAGTAATTATTTAAATCAACTTAAACTCATCGCCAAACGAAATCGATGAACTTCATCTTTACTTTTATTGCTAATAAAATCTGATATCAACTATCTACTTTAAGTAGAACTTTATTTTAAAGCAGATCCTTCAATAAAATCGTTCCCCAGTGAAGTCCTCTAACATATTTAGTGAAGAACTCGAACTTCACAAGGACAAGAAGAACAACTATCAACCGATAGCGCTAATGTGATTCTTTACTCAAATAGATTTCCTTTGACTCCTGAGCAAAAAAAAAAAAACTATAGGAAACACATTTTTTTTGTTCGCCTGCTGGCTGCTATTTCACTGCTTAATTTTCTATTTTCGCACATAAAAATTCGACTACAAAAGAAAACTTCTACATAGGAATAACATCGTGTTTCGTTAAAGAAGAAATAATACAACAAAAAAAAAAGCGATAGAAACTCCTGAAGGAGGAAGGGTGAAGTGCAGTGTGCTGCAGTATAGTACAAAGAAAATAGAATAACAACAAAGCAACGATCCTGAAGGACATTTAGTGTATGTATGTTTGATGAAGCAACAGCTCTTTAAAGCCATGTTCTTCTTTAACACTGTGAGAAAAAATCATATTAAATTAAAATGAAATGAATTTTTTTTTGTGAACAACAACAACAACTTTAAGGCACTACCACCAATTGTTTTTTACGAATTAATTTTATATTAATTCGTTTATATTTTTATTTTTGGCCGGAGTTATAGCTATTTCATGCTTGCCAGACAATCATCAGACTCCTTTTAGTGGCGCTGAGCTTTAATCCAATTTTATTTGAAGAACACTTGTAGGATTCGAACCCACGCATATCAGATCTGCTCAGTCTTTGTAGTCATGTGCTCTTACGCACTACACCACTTCAGACCACTGATGCTACGTGTCCAGAAGTCGTACTTGTTCATCAAATGCATTTGGAGTCACAGCATTTTTACAAACGCCTTAAAGTATGTTATCTTGTTCCGCCTCCATTTTTGTTTATATTTAAGGAAATTTGTAGAAGTTTTCGAATCATGGTAAAAATTTTGCTTCCAAAATATTATTGAAGTTGAAGATCTTGTTCACATATGAGACAAATAAAATAACAACTTTAATTTTCAACAAGACAACAGAAGCTTAGAAGAGGAGAGTAGAAATCTACAATTGGATTTTTTTCAGTGTAGCCTTGCATAATATAGAATTGTCAGTAGAGGTTACGCTCGTGTTTTAAAGAATGGCAGGAGTTCGTAGTTCTATTGACGGTTCACACCAAACGGTAGTAGCAGTAGTGAGCGTATACCTATATAGCGGACTAGTAAAATCCTCCACCCAATGCTAGCTGTCCCACGTCAGTCGAATCGAATAGAGCGCAACACAAAAAAAAAAACAACCAAATTGTTTTGCTTTGAAATGTAAAACGTTTTCCATTTCATTATTATTTTTCCAGCTTTCTTTCTAGTTTGTTGTTTTTTTTTTTTCATTTTTTTTTTTGTTTTTTTTTTATCTGAGGAAAATTTATTTCTTCCTTTGGAAAATTGTTTTATTCACTTGCTGTCAGGATGAAGAACAAGTGAGTATAGTGGCATTGTGAGGGTGGCGTAAATGAATATATTAGAGGGAAACCAAAAAATATAGATGGAAATGTTTTGTCTGGAGTTACAATAAGGATGAATATAAATGTGAGTTTGTATATAATTATTATTTTGGTGTAAATTTAATCGATGAACCGATTGTTGGGAGTTTAAGAAACTACTTCTGTTTAAAGAAGCCTAAGAATTGCAATATTTTGCTAAACATATATAGCTAAACATTTACAAAATTATTTATACCAAATCTTATAAATGTCAAAAGAGTATATGAATAATTTTTGTTTAAGATTAACATAAACTTCATTTTTGACTTCAACTCCAAATTTTATTTCTGTAGAAACGGATCAAAAAAATAAACTCAATTTATGAACAGATCTTCTTTTTGACAGTTTTTTAGATGTTTTTTTTGCCATAAATGTTTTTGACAAAAAAAAAAACAATTTTTAAAAATTTTAATTCTTGAGCAATTTTTCGTAACTTGAGAAACTTCCCACTTGTCATTATTTGGAAATAATAATATTAATTTTTCTGACAAGTTTTTTCTGAGAAAATTTCATTTTTACCAATTTTTTGTCAATTTTGGTTAAACAAAAATTTCACATCACAAACTATTTTTTTTGATATTTTTTATAAACTATTTTATTTGGTTCCAGCCAGATACTAGCTTACGCAGACGACATTGACATCATCCGAAGAACCGAACAAGCTGTACACGATTCCTTCATCCAAATCGAGCAGGCGGCACAAAATCTGGGGCTGCACATTAGTGAAGGTAAAACAAAGTACATGGTGGCATCGAATGCGAGAAGAACAGTTGGCCAAACAATCAAGGTAGCGGAGCACGAATTTGAAGTGTTGCAATATTTTAAATACCTTGGGTCAGTAGTAGCAGCCTATAACAATATAGAAGAAGAAATACGCGGGCGGCTGCTCAATTCCAACAGAGCCTACCATAGTCCGTCAAAGCTCTTCAAATCCAGAAATCTCACCATAACTTCAAAACTGCTGCTGTACAGGACCATGGTCCTGCCAGTACTCACATATGGATCCGAGACTTGGGTGCTTAGCAAAAGACACTCCGACCTCTTAGCCGCGTTCGAGAGAAAAGTCTTAAGGAGAATTGTTGGCCCCATATGTGAGGAAGGACGAATCCGGAGACGGTACAATCATGAATTGTACGCAATCTACCTTGAAGCAGACATAGTGACAAAAATTAGGCTCGGTAGACTCCGGTGGGCAGGGCACCTAGCTCGCATGAGTGAAGAGGAGCCTGCTCAGAAAGTCCTTTGTGGTACATTCTATGGTAGACGGCAGAGTGGTAGACCATGCTTGCGCTGGAGAGATGGCGTAGACCAGGACGCCCGAAGCCTTGGGTTTCGCAACTGGATGGCATCGGCTCAAGACCGGGATAGGTGGAGAGACTTGTTGAAGGAGGCCAGGACCGGACCCCGGTTGTCGAGCCGATGATGATGATTTTATTTGGTAAATTCTTTTTGTTTTCACAATTTATTTTTTGACCAAATTTTTAAATCTTTCCGCAAAATTTTTTCAACGATTTTCCCATTTCTGTTTTTTGTTGGCAAAATTTTATTTTTATTTTTTGAAACAATCTTTTCGGTGTTTTTTGACAAAACTTATTTTTAGAAAATATTTTTTTGAAAATCGCAAATTTTATTTTCTTAATGTTTTTTTAAGTGGCAACAAAGAATAACAGCATGAGTCGACTTATGTCGAAATTGAGTTTTTGATAACATCGGATGCGCAACGAGTGATTCTACCTCCAATATTTTTTTACGTGTTTGTACTCTTATGGTTTCTGAATTATAGCCTAGAAAAAAACAACATAAGTCGTTTTCTATGCTCAGTTTGCACAAGCAAAAACAACACAAGTAGACATATGCTCTTTTAACAAAACTATAGCAATTCCCTTTGAAAAAATAAGTCGTCACTTGTGTAGCTATTCCGAATAAAAATAAATAATTTTTTTGTGAAATGCGCATTGCGGAAAAACGACATAAGTCGACTTAAGATCAGAATATTTACAAAATTACATAAGACTGCATAAGGCAAAACAACACAAAAATTCGAACTGCTTTCCTGAAAATCATGAAATTTTTAAGTATTTTTGTGTCAAATTTCGTTTCAAAAAATCGACAAAAATGAGGGCTACCGGCTATTGCTCAAACTGTGATCTTTTCCTGCAACAAACTATCACTTAATGAGGCAAATTAATGACTAGTTTTTTTTTTCCTTCTTTTTTTCTGTGTTCTGGGTTACGGTGAAGCTTATTTATTTCGACAACGTGTTTAACGATTTTGATTAACTTTAATTTTTAAATTGATATTATTTTTTTAAAAATTATTTTTAAAAACCGTTACTAACGGTACTTACCATAGAATGTTGTATTCTATTTATTAATTAAATTTTCTCTGCACAATCATTCCATATCAAAATTTTCAAATATATTTTTTTGGATTTTTGAATTTTTTTTTCTGAAAACTCAATATTTTAAAGACGGATCTTTTTGTTCCAAGTGAATATCTTTATTAATTCTACTAAAATCCATGTACAATAAAATTGATTCATTTTTATTTTGTTTTTTTTTTTTAATGGCAATTTTTCTTTCTTAAATTCTTCGATTTTTTTTTTGTTGTTTTCATTTCCATTTACATTTGACATTAGAATGTATCTGACTCATTCACGCTTCTTATTTATTGTGTTTTGTTTTTATTAATTAATCCAATTTATCCTCTTTTAACATAACTACATATATGCCATATCTTAATCTATGTGTTATCTGAAACTTATTATTAGCACAAACAATAGAAGAAATTAGCGATAAGCTTATACAAATGTACCATCACTTGATGTCAACAAAAGACCACAAGGATAACAACTATCACGACATGAAAATAACTCCACCTTCCCTCCATCGAATCTCACAAAAACAAAATTACAAGTGTCTATGGGTGTGCTGATGTGCGGATGTGGTGAAGGTGAAGTTTGTAATCAAACACAAGCTATAAACGAGAAGAGAAATATATGTAGGTCCTGATAGCTTGGGTGCTTCTTAACTTTAGCATCAGCATCATAATTGGGCAATAATCTGTCTGCCAGCATCTGTTGGTGTCATAAAAAAAAATTAAGACACACAGCAAACAACTCAAAGCTCTTATACCTAACAAGAGCCACCATCATAGTCACCATCATCATCATAATCATCATAACCAATATAGAATCAACCAAACCAAGTACGAGACACTCCAATTTGCAACAATTTACCCTTATAATCGATAGGATATCTTAATTGAATAATAATCGTTTCGATAAATTCGATCAACACTGGATGCGATGGTTAATTGCTGGCAGAAGATTAAGATGAAGAAGCAGAAGTGGTGGAGAGAGAGGGTGATGGTCCTTGTGGTGGATCTAAAAGTGGAATATTCATAAAGCCATTTATTATTTCAATGATGACATCAACATTGAAGGATTAACTTAATTTATGAGGGCCCACAAAGTGGTTTAAAAGAAAGAAAATTTGTTTGAATTAATTTATAAAAGGATATGAATGAAATATTTCAATTTATAACAGTTTATAACAGTTATATTTACAAATTTATTCGGTGTTGGGGTGAAAAGTCCAAGCCCTCCAACATAAAAAAAATCGTGACGCTTAAAATGTTTCATAACTTTTATAACTGTTATACATTTCAATTTTAATCTGTTTAAAAAAGATTGTATGTGAAGTAATTTTTGTGGGAACAGTTAATTATAGCTAAGTTACTCTACCACTAATAAAAGATGAACGAGATAATTGGTGTACGCAAATATATGACAGTTATAACAGTTATATTTATCAAATATTGGGTAAGCTAAGCATGTCCTTATAGTTGCTCCCTCTACTTGCAGATAAGATTCAGGTTTCTTAAATAATATTTATGAAGAAATTTTTTTTAACGCATTTAGCATAGAATATGACAGATTTTTCTTACTGTTATACACTGACAACTTTCATGTTAAGTCTTTTTCAAAAAGAAGACAAATGTTTCTATTACATCCATATGCAATATAGAATAGTAAAATATTTTTACCACAATTAATAGTCATGCTTATATATAACAGTTACGACAGTTATGTTTACAGGTAGGTATAACAGTTCTATTTACACAAGTATTGTTACAGTCACATTCTACTCCATTAATAGACAAGCTTTGGATATTTTAATATTTTTTTCACGATACTTTAGAGATGAAATACAAAACAATTTTTCTAACTGTTATACAATGAAAAGTTTATACTTCAATCTTCATCAAAACAAGGCGAATGTACAGAGATTACATACTGAGTTGACTAATAACAGTAAAAACAAAATTCCACCACCATGAAACGATGAAAAAGACAACAAGCATGCAAAAGTATTACAATTATAACAGTTTGGCCAAGTAAATAATCTCAAATTAATTCGCGTAGATTGAATAAAAATGGACTTCGGAAGCAAATTCTGCCAGGAACCCCAACTCAACAGGAAGGCCGAATCAACTGATTTTTTTTAACCAGAAAACTGTTATAAATTGGTTACTTTCTAAGAAATATTTAATGTTTAATTAAAATGTTCTACCCAACGATAACAATAAGACCTTGAAATTAAGTATGAAGTTTATATTAAGTCATAATGTTTATTTTAAGGCCTCTCTAAATCCTAGTCCACCCAAGGATAACATAATGGGGCTACTTTTAATTGATAATAAGTTACACACAATATATTATTGAAGAACGAATCAAGTGGTTCTTTATTTTTTTGTTCCATCTATTCCATTCAATAGAAAATTGATTAATGCCCATAAAGTGCATCCTTTCAAGATGTGTCCTCTTTACTCCACCATATCTTACATCATCGCAACAAAAAGAAAATAATGTATCTTAATTGAAAATGCAATAAAATTTAATGAAACACAGTCTTCCCTTTCATTGTTGGGCTAAAATGTGCACTTATGTCACATTAACTCGCTGTCGTCGTCACAAACGCACCATAAGAACAGAACACAGACTTGTTCTTTTCATTTCCGGCTCCTCCGTCTTATTATTATTATTATTATTATTATTATTATTATCATTGTTGTTGTCGTCTTATGCAAGGATAATTTCCAGGAAACACCTTCTATTCTTCAAAAAGTTTTCCAAGGATGATGATGTTGATGATGAATGGTAAAGGTAGAGAAACTGGTGATGTTGTTCCAAAAGGTAAAAGATTAAATTGAATGAAATAATTATTTCAAGAGTAAAATAGAAAGAGAGAGATAGAATGAGAAGAATAATAATATGACAGAATATAATGGAACCCATGCAACAAGGACACCCAGCTCAGAATCAGCATCAACATCAGAATTAAAGAAGAAGGCAAATTTATTTGTGTTTCTGCTTGAAGTAGATCATAAAGCGAATTATCCAATAACAAAAGGAACCTTAGACACACGCCAAAGGAATTGACAAAAAAAAAAGCAACAACAGAAAAAAAAGAAAAATAAATAAATTATGCGAATTAGCAAAATGCGGATGGAGGTTTTAAAGTTCCATTTTGACAACAAAAAAAAAATAACCAAAAGGGCGTTGAAAATATAAAAAGGAAAAAAAAACAAAAGAAGAAAAAAAAAACCTACTCACAAACCTCAAAGGTAAATTTAATCAGGAAATGAGATGATGACAATGGCAATGATATTTGATGTTGATGTTGTATTTGAATTCAAGGATAAAATAATAAAATTAGGAATAATCAAGGATAACATGTCTTTGGGGAAGACATTTGAAAAAAAATGTTGATTTGCTTAAATAAATTAAATGCAAAAGTAAATGCGCAATGTATATTTGTAAACTCTTTTAAATGTAAATCAATTTGAAATTGCTGAGCTTCACCGAGACAAGACTGACTCAAAGCTAGGGTTACCCACCAGCCCACCAGTGGAAATAAGAAAAAAATTGTAAATGAAAGCAAGCATACACTACAGTGTACCATTATTTCAAAATATCATCTTTTTAGAATTTAGTTGTTAGTGCTGATAGAGTTTCCAGTAAAGAAAAATATTGAAAAATTTTGTTTTAAAACATAAAATTTAATGTTTTAAAGTTTATAATAGGCAACCTCCAGATAAATTGATTGCTATTATTAAGGTTGCATTATGATGGATTCATAGTGTTCTGCATAAAGAAAGATTGTCAGTGAAATTTGGAAGTAAAACTGGGGTCAGGCAAGGTTGTATACTGTCACCAATATTGTTCCTGTTGGTGATTAGTTATGTATGTTTTACACAGTGGAACTGGAATTTCCTCATCTTCTCAAGTAAATCTTTTTGTTTTGTGGTACAATATATTAAATATATTCGAAAGACTGTATTTGGAAATAGTAATTCTGGAAAGCAAAGCTGCGTTGGGAATGCTTTCCAAAATATTGAATTATAATTCTACATAATAAGATTAAAGATCAAGCTACGACCATTTCAACGCTCCAAAGTTGAATCTGCGCTTCTTATTAGATGCAGGACTTGGATAGTTACATCTATCACAAGAAAGCTGCAAATAGATGTCTGCGAATGTCCAATGATCAACTTCATACGAGAACAGGTTTGAGGTTAAGAATGCATCAGCTCTATCATACGAAGACTCAAGTAATACAATGGAATGAGCGGTACGACTTAGAAGCACAGAACGGTCCAAGAATAATCAGAAAAACTGGGGAAGAGTTGGAGAGAGCTAAAATATTTCTTTAGGACCCGTACATTTTGATGGGGTTGCAAAGCGCTTACATGCCTTAAGATGATACCGATTCCATGTTTTTCTGGTGTTTTGATCTCATTAGAAGAACATCATAAATCGTTTTTTTGAAAATGGCTTTGTTTCCAGTGTCCCAAGATGTCTATTTGTCTTCTTTTAATCATCTCTTTCAGCTGACAGCTTTTACCGGTCATACATCCAACCTTCCAACTCGCCACTCTGACCCAATAATTCCTGATCGGTCCACTATCAGTGCCATGCATAGCAGTTGAACTGCCGGTCGGCAAGGTAGTGCCTCTTATAGTAAGTACTTCAAAAAAAAAATTGTGAATTGTGTCCCCAAGTTTTCGAGACTTTGATCTTCTTCTTTTATGTACAACGGCTGTTCAAACGTATCAACCCAAGAACTTGCAACAAAACTAATAACTTCTCCCTTTAAACATTCTTACGCCCATTTAAGTTAAACTTTTAAAAAGTCACAAAATTACCAATAAAATATTAAGCAATCTTTCTCTTCATCAGACAGAGAAAACGGAAAATTGTGGTGCGGGACTAGAGTGGATGGTGGGTATAACTTCAGTGTCGCCGGCATCGTCGTTGTTGGTCTGTTTTGTATATGGACGGATATTGCATATATGCTCTTAAAATTACTATATTATTCATGTGACTTTTATACGATGATGGGTATATTTTTTTTTTCTTCAGGGCGATAATATAAAAATGTATCTTCAATATGATGACATTCTTATTATTATGTACGGAACGTGTCAACTTTACACTCTGGTTCCACCAACTCTTCCTCCTCCTTCTCCTTCTCCTCCATACCGTCATCATCATCGTCGTCGTTCTATATTTTCAAATAAAAACCACTTTGCCATGCATATGTGCACACAACATGTATTGTATAATACTTCTCCAATTCTTTTTCTCTCACATTTTTCGAAGAGTCCTCTGGCTTTGCGTTGGCGATGGTTTTTTGGTCTTGTGCCCGGAATATTGCCATTGAACTCTTTATGATTTCGAATATCAAACATCAGCTATATAATTTCGACACCAACAACACACCCCATAATATCATATCCTGCACCATCACGAATGTCGAACATATATAGCATAAGGTACCTTGTGTGACACATTGTGTCTGTTGGAAGTATATCAGCAATCAAACCACCCTCAGCCAACTTATAGATTCTTAAATTTTCTTTTCGGATAAATTTCTGTAATGTACAGATGGGGCGGCAAATGGAGGGGGTGAAAGCCATTCATATATTGTTATTGAAAGAGGCACTCACGCAAAATTACCCCCAATCGAAGGGTAGGTAAGTCGTAGGACTTTTAGCAGCAGAGCCATTACTCGCAAACAACAACGCAATTTTAATCCCCTTCTCATTATTGTGGGATTTCGTTGGAAAATTCTATATGAGTGCGATGTATGATGGCGTAAGGATTTTCCGGTATCCTTTATTTAGGACTTCTCTACGTGCTAGAGGTATATACTCGCTTTGTGGTTAAATAGAACTCATTTATTTATGCAGTCTTTTTTTTGTCAGATTTTTAACATTTTTAAAGATTGTGCGTGATGAGCTATTTTGTAGAGCATGTTGTAGCTGTATGAGCTGAGTGATCAATTGACAGTGTTCGCTCTTTAAGTGATTGACAGATAAATGGAAATTTATTTTTCAATGTTCCCCCGAGGGTTGGATATCTTTTTTTTTTTTTTGGTTATAAAGGATTGCAGACTCATCTGTTTTGTGGGGTTTTTTTTTGTATCTCAGTATTGTTTCGAATCAATGTCAATAATTTACGTAATCAATTATATCTTACAGCAACTTCAGCCAGCAACAGGCCTGGAATCAGTTTTTTTCCGAAGGATATTCGATAAAGAATGAGATTTAACAAAACCAAAAATGGAAAACAAAAGGTATTAAATGAGCATCAATCAATTTGTTTGAGGCATATCTCACCTGGGACTAAAACACTTTCAGACGACTGCCTGTCAAAATGATGCAATGATTGTTTTTTTCGAAGAAATATATGGGTTACGTAAATTTTAAATCAATGAAGTTTAACCGAATGTGATTTTGTTTGCAAGAAAGGCATTCAATCGTTTTGGGTTTTACATTTCAGTGATATTTAATAGGAGGCGTAATGTTTTGTACAGAGAGTCCCGGAACTCACCGCAACAGGAGCAAACCATGAGTTTCTGAGGTCATTTCAAGTCGATAAATCTAGGAGCTAATTTCTTTTGTTTTCCCTTCCTATAAGAGAGCAAGCATAGTGCCAGAGTCAGGGGGGGGGGGGGGGCACGGCAAAAGGAAGGAGCTGCAAAACTCTCAATTTCCATGTCGTTAGCTTTGCGTAACTGTAAAGGGAAGTTTAAATTGTTGATATACCAGAACACATTAGTTCAGCAAAAATTAACACTTCGTTTTGATATCCTTAATTGGGCGCCAAAATATTCTTGCCCGGGGTGTCAGCACTTCTAACGCCACCACTGAGCAAACTTACGTCGTCGTCCGCACTGTGAAGATAACTGGAGGCATGATTCCGGAGTACAGTGAATTTCTCTGATACATCCCTAATCACTATCAGGAACAATATTGGTGAAAGTATACAGCCCTGCCTAAGCCCACTTTGGATTCCAAATTTCTCTGTCAACCTTACATTATGAAGAACGTGACGCCTTTTCGAAGTCAGCTACTGATTGTACTCAATCCTTGTGAAAGGTGCTCCTCCTAGATGTTCCTGGTCTGCAGGATGTCTATCGTTGTTAAACTTGGGCATTCGTGAGTTTTCTTGAAATCTCTGAACTGCAGCTGTATGCAATTTTACGGAAGCAACCAACAGGTGGTGGTATCGCCCATTCCCATGCCTGAACCTCTGCACTTGGTCCCTTCTATGACAAGGCAGTTGGCATTGAAGAAATCAACAAAGCGTTGGCTGACAACACCTTGCTTTCCATTTCTGATCCGTTGTCGTTGCCAACCTTGACATTCAAGTCTCCATTTGGTGAACTTTTAAAAGCAGCACTCAGCCAGTTATAAAAGGCCTCCTCGTCAGAAGAGGAACCCTCTTGGGACACTGTAGGATAGTGACGCGGCGTATTGTAGTCCAGAAGCTGGCTTTCAGAGCCTGTCACCTAAAGGCTCCCATGAAATGAGACGTCAGACTTCCTCAAGATTGCAGGTGTCTTTCCAGCGTACAGTATTACGAGTTGGAGGCTTAAACTTACTCCTGTCCAACGCTCCTAAGATGTCCAATATTTATCGAATTCATTCCCTAATTGAAGGAATCTGCCATTTTGAGGACCTGTTTTCTTCCGTTGAGACATTCCAGAAACCAAACTTTGTCCGGATACAATAGCCAAAAGTCGTTTCGGTAGCGGTGATTTATTTTAGTTACGAAGGTTGCTAACCTTTGCACCCTATCCTAGAAAGCTAGGACGTTGGCATAATTCCCGTATATATAAATATGGCACAGTCCAAGTTCTAGGCAATTAGTAATTTCCCGATCAGACATGGTAATAATAACAAAATACGACTACTTCATACATTTTGTGTTTGCTATGGAATGACCCAAATAAAAGCATTTCCACTTCAGGACGAAGATTTCGTAAGAAAAGAACTTTCTGAAATTCTGAATTCTTTAAGTTCTATGCCATTCCACCCACCCACTCTGTCTGTCTATACATTCCCACTTTTAGCATCTTCTTACAAACCTTAAATGTCTCATTTTGACATCTTGTCAAAGTAAAAGCATATTTAATTTGTCGTCTATATACTGCGTCATTGTGAATGAAAAATAAAATATAAAATGTCTTCCTTCGAGTTTAGAGAAGAATAAAACAAAAAATTTAACACGAACTGAATCATACAACAAATAATAATAATGGTGGATTTCAATAGATTTTAATCGGCTTCCGGGCATATCATTCTATGTAATGGTTTACACCATTCCACAAAATGGGTATGATGGAAATTAAAATATTTTTTATTTTTTGAGATAGAAGGAAATTCTTATGCTATTTCAGCTGCAGGACATTTTATTTTTTGTGTTTATTTTAATTATTCGCCTGGATAACATTTCAACACCCCCATCAAATGGTTCACTTTTTTTTTTTTTTTGTTCACTTCTAATCTTCAAACTGTTACCACCGAACCGAACCGAACCGACTGTTCGTAGTTAGATCCTTTGAAGAAGCAGAAAGAATAATATATTTTGAAGAAGAAAATTGTAGTATCTAGAAATTGTTTCAATTTCTTTGGTATATGATGGGGAGCGTGGTTTCAATTCTTGAAAAGTTATGCAAAAGCAACCCACATCTCCTTAGACTGTCTTGTGAAATATTTTTTTTTGCTGGGTTTTTGAAAGACCCTAAAAGAAAATTTGTAGTAAAATTATGTGGAGATAAAAAAGTAAAAAAAAACAAAGTAAGGTTCTAATGAGCACTTAAACAATCCTTTTGCCAAAAGGTTCATATGATGAGCATATTAACAGGATTTTTATTTTTCTAAGACACTTTGTCACGTATCTACAAAGTTGGGTGTACTTTGTGGGTTGTTATTGCATCTTACATGTCAAGATTTTTTGAGTTAATACCGAAGAGCAAAATGTAAAACAAACAAGTACTTACTTGATTGAAGTATTGCGGTCAATTATAAATAAAAGAAAAAACATAAAATTAAAAATAATTGTTATAGCTTATGGGTGCCAAGAAAATCAATAATAATTTGTTCTTTACTAAACATAAATAAATTTATAAATAGGATAGGAACTCTACAAGCCTGAATTGATAAACCATAACCATCAAAAATTTATAACAAAAAAAAATTATATTTTAGAAAATTTACTAAATATTGAAAAAAATATTAAAATTATATAAGATTTCCATATTGTTTTTAAAATTAAAATATATATCAATTATAAGAAAAACGTATTATTTTACAAAAACTTACTTTTTTAAAAACTTAAATGCAATGGAAAAGTTGAAAATTTGGTTCTACTTGTGGTTTAGCGCGAAGAACTTTTAATATTAGAAATTTCCATTACGAATTGGCACAGGCAGGCGAAGGTCTCCAGGTTCAAAACTTAAAGAAAAAAAGTAAGATCTGATACTTGGAAAAAACTATGAAACGAAATGTCAAACAAATAAGTAAATTTTTTTTGCTGACAGCTAGGATTTTATAGAATGGTCAATAAGATATTCTTCATTATTTTAATATTACTTTTTTCTTAGATAAAAAGAGAGAAAAATCTTATGGTTTTTCTGTTGTTTTGTGTTGTTCTTTTTTTTCTGTGTATCACAAAATCCATGTTTTTTCCTTAATCAATAATAATTTGTGATGTGAGTTATAGACGTCCTTTCCAGTGAGGAATTTTTTTTTTTGTTTTTGAAAATTGTGACATTTTTATATATCTTACTGAATATCCAAAATACATATGATAATAGGATGAGAATGATAATGCAACATGTGCCCATATAATGTAGCAATTTTCAATGTTGAGTAAAGCATTTTTTCAAGTCCATCAAGATAGCGCTACCACAACAAAAATTCCAAAATCCAATGATGCAATAATTTGTTGCTAATTTGTTGCTAATTAGTTTCTGCAATCTTGCCAGAGCAACAAATTCCCCTCCCCCTCAAACCTGTAGAAAAAAACGACTCGGCTATATCTTTAGTTTGGTATACCACTTACATCATAGGTTAGGTTAGGTTAAAGTGGCCGTTGGTTTGGAATTCCAACACACTTAGACGAAGATTAGGTCCGTTGTGATACCTGCCTCGTTGAACCAGTTAGATCTTCGAATGAAGCGTAGAAGACAAGTGATGTCGCAGTTTAACTTACATCATCGTATGGTAATTTTTAGGTGGAATCGGTTTTTGTTATGGTGCAAGACAATTTGTTGCTCAGCTTTTTTTGCGGCAACCAATTAGCAACAAATATCATCGTTATTTCTGCATCATTTTTTCTATATTTCTTTTGTGGCGGTGCTAACTTGACGTCACCTCAGGTTTGAGGGCGAGGGGAATTTTTTGCTCGGACAAGATTGCAGCAACTAATTAGCAACAAATTATTGCGTCATTGGATTTTGGAATTTTTGCTTCGGTGGCGCTATCTTGACGGACCTCATTTTGGCTTTTAAAAGAAATTGAAATAAATCGATATGAATTTTCGTTACATTTTCCAAAATAAACTCGAAATTCACTTCAAAATAAAAAAATATTCAAGAAGGAGGTCCCTATTTTTGAAAATTAATTTTTTAAATTTGTTTAAAATTCTTCAATGTGTATGTATGTAGTTGTTCTGTGCATAGTTATAAGTTTTAAAAATTTTAAAAACTCCTGTACTTAAAATTTCAAAAAAATGACGTGCAAATCGAATAGTTTACTACATATGTAGTTTACAGCTTTTAAAGCATTTACAAATTTTGGAACCCTCTAAAAATGTATTTAATGGTCTTAAGCCTATAACCATTTCTGATTTTGTAATCTTGTCAAGAACTGACGTATGTATCTGCGTTTTTAATATGTTATACAAGTGCAGTTTTTTTTTGTGTAAGCCTTTTTTTAAGATTTTGGCTTTTTTTGACAAAATTGAATTGGTAATCTGTCAAATGATATGAATTTTAAAATAAACTAAGCTTAAAACAATTTAAATAAAATTAATTAACTAAACCACATAAAGAGACCTTGGTTAAATTTTTGAATTCTCGTCTGGGACTAGTCAAAATCGAAAAATTTCCTTCTGATCTAATTCTCCCAGCAATGCTGTTAAGACCACCAATGTTATTGGAAAGTTTTGGTCTCGTCTAAAATGGGCCAAAGTAAAAAATGTTTTTTTTGAAATATTATATTAACAACCAAATTAATTCCAAAAAAAGGAGACCAATTCTAAATTCAGAGAAGAATTTGAAAAAAACTAAGAAAGATCTCTTAGAGAAAAGAAACATAATTATCTAACCACACATAGAAATCTTAACCTCATTTTTTAAATGTTGAAAATCGTACCCGTTCTAGGTACAGTACACACTTTAATCTTTTAATTACCTATTAATATTCGCTGGGGTCAACAAAAACCTCTCCTTAATTTCAAACCCTCTTTACTAAATCTACCTTTCTCAAATGTATCCAAAATCAAGCTCAATTTAATTGAACCCCACACCAACTCATCAGGGTCGTTTCCCCCAAAAGCAATTTATCAAGGACAATTCATTAACAATTCACGCACTTTGTACATTTCTCAAAACATGAATGCCAAAATCCCACTTTTCTCTCCCTCACCCCTGCAACTCCTACCTATACTACTCCTGGTGATGTTGGAACACACAATATTAACAGCAGCGTCTCTTTTGCCACAAATATGCGAATCCTATAAAACCTCTACTCCGCAATATTCGAAATGTAGATACATATGGATATGTATGTAATGTACCGACTGTAGTACCTATAGCAACACTACATTGCCCTCGAAACAAAATTGTGCAACGTTTGCATGATATGTCCTTTGCAGACCAATAATATGCGAACAATGAAAGTGCATGGAAAAGTATTTGTGTGTGTACACTGCACTCTGAAGGCATATTCAAGACTTAGAGAGAACCACTTTATATAATATGAAAACCAGAACCAATAAACTGTAAAATAATTCTTCACAAAAATGCCAGAACGTAATTAAATTATGAAAGGGACACATAAGACATAATAAGTCATAAATCAAATCGCATTCCCCGAGGGTCATTTGACATAAGGCATGTTTCAAATTGCAACACAAGTTCCCTATTCCATAATTCTGATGATGTTCGAATGGGAAGGGGCGATGAGAGGCGGGGGGGGGATGAAAGAGCAAAAGCCAAAACACCAAGCTGTATGGTGCCACACGACGACGACAACATCTACACTACACTACGACGACGACGACGACATTGAATGGAAACATGTGCGCCAGCTCGAGTTGTTGTCCCATAAACACTTTCCAAAGTTTTATGGTCAGGACAGGACATTCGACGAGGACTCTTGCTACTCGCCCTTTGAACATGAAAATGGGAGACCCCCGAAAAATTTAGATGTTGATGAGGGGGGATTCTGGCTTATATCGAACCATTGGCCATAAGTGTTTGGTTTGCATGTTAGGATAGAGCTGCAGCATCATCCCCAGTGCTGTTGTGAGTCGTGCTCTCTCTCTCTCTATTCGAAACAATTTGGCCAGAACAATATTTTAGAACGGGGTCCGTTTCAGCATGAACCAGCTCGGGCCCAAACCGACCAGTGACTGGCAGACATGTCTATGCCAGTTCCAATGTAATTAACAACACATCCTGTCTGTGAAATTGTAACTGTAATTAAAATATGAGATTCATCACACTCCACAACTCCATATATAATCAACAGAAAGGTTCCAACTCCGAAATGCTCTTGCATATAGATAGATTGAGAATGAGCCCGAAACCAGTAGATGCATTTTGTTTCGAATTTTTGTCAAACGACTTTTTAGCTCTCATCTCTGTGTGCAGTAACAACTGCAATGTGAAACTTTTTCAAAGTTGTATCCTTGAAAAATCTAGGTGACCTCTTTTAAGAGCATCATCATGCATTTGGGGGCTCGTGCCGGATCTCGCCCTCACAAAACGACGACGAAAACAGCGGTGGTGAATGGTGATCCCTTGTTGAACCTTTTCTATTCAATTTCAATGAAGCACATGCGAGATAAGGCACTCCACTCCTTGGATAAAGTCGAGCACCACCCACGCCACACAAGGCGAACGAAATTACTACGTTAAAGGCAATCAGTATGGCTGCTTTATTATCCTTTGTGTTGGCTTAGATTGAAAATTAATATTTAATTCGTGAGCGACAGAGAGAGTGTGTTTCTTATATTTTTTTTCTTTCATTTTGTTTGTTGTTGATGATGGTATGTCCTTCGAATCAAGGCTATGTTAGTATAGTTGCTAGCAAAACAGGCTTTAGACAACGTGCGTGGTGCAATTGAAGGAATTCTTTTATGTTTCTGGAGAAAAAAAAACAAAGTCTTTAATCTCGGGAAGTATACACTTACTTTTTTTTTAACTGTCAGTGAAGAGGTCTTAGGTAAACATAACAAACAAGACGTTTGGCCTGAATGTCTATTTTATGTGTTTACCATCATCGCAATGAATTTCAATCAAATGAAATATAAATAAATTTTATTAAAAAAAATACAAAAAATAAATGAAAAAGTAAGTAGGTTGGTCTATAGGCAAATCATCAGAAACATACGGAACGGCTATGATTAATTGATATGTAACAAAAAAAACTCAGATGAGGGTAGTTCAACTAATTTTATGTAAAATACTTAAGCACCGTGACTTATTTTTTTTTTGTTCTGGGGTAGAATATATATAAATATCATGAGGAGAATGTTCTTTAAGAATATTGTTTGTTCCAAGGTTTATGAGGTTGTGGCCCCTTTGCTGTGCACCAGGTTTAAATTTGCATAGATACTCTCCAGGTCACTTGATAGGTGTTATGTAGAGAAAAAACGACCACCTAAAATAGAAGGAAAAACAATAAGATTTCTCTATAATTTGTGGAGAAAATCTTATTGACCACAAAATTCTGTCTTTCTGACTATTCAGCTACACCTAAACGGGTGGATGGACTTTTATTTTCCTAGGTCACAGCTTCTTTTTTATATTATTTTTTTTTTTTACGAAGAATAAGTGTACCTGACAAAATATAATAAAATAAATACAAATAAAATAAAAATTCCATTTTCTCAAAAAAAATTTTATTTACATATATCAATTAGATCAATTTTTTTTTCAGAACAAGCCATAAGATCCAAGGAAGCCTAAACATCAAAAGTCTAATTTAAATAAAACACAAGTGTTTCTTTTGTTCTAAATTCTAAAAGGAAAGCCGCTGCCCAAAGCGATGCTTCCAGTTAGATTGTAAATTTTAGACTGACTTATGTATAATAATTTTACAATCTAAAATGATGGCTTATTCTCTACTATATTATTTGCTTACTTTGTAAATAGTTAGAATTGAACTTTCAACCGATTTGCTTTAGAGGTTTCTGGTTACGGCCCGTTTTTATGCTATGGGGAATACAAACGGGAAGAGGGTGTGTCCGTTGGGTATCGGTTTTGCTGTGTAAGCAAAAATGGCATGAGAACCCGTTATGATTATAATATGCCATTAGGCCAGGGAATTGTGGGAGGTATCATTGGTAACAGTGACGTCTGGGACAAAATACAACATGACCATTGCATATGAAATCTATAGTACTTAGTTTTAGTTTAGTTTAGTTCAGTTTATTTACTTTTTCTTTTACAACAAAAATAAGCAATATAAAATTCAAACTTAACAATTAGTTAATTACATCTTGATTAAAAAATTTTTTGTAAATGTACTATATTTCTACTAATTATAAGTGTTTTTCATAAAAGAGAACGAAAAAGACGGTACAGTCTGTTGTCTTATGACAAGAGTCGAAAGTACCAAATAAGTATAACTTATACATAAATTTAAATTGGAATTACATTAAGAAGTGTTGTGGGGTATCGTATGAGAAAGAAAATCTAAAATTATTATTTTTGTTTTTAATTATTAGTTAAGGGAAATTAAATGTGAATAAACAAATTTAAACCATAATTCTGATGATGTTATTGACTTCTTCAAAATTAAAGTCAAAAAGCCATTTTTTAATGTTTTTATTGAATAAATGAGCAGAGCGAATGCTTCTAATGTCAAAAGGTAATGCGTTAAAAAGTCTAGGTGCTACCGAGGTATAGAAGTTTAAAAAGTGATGAGAATTGTGCACTGGAATTACAGAAATATTTCTATCGTTGCTTCGTAGTGAGTAAGCTGGCGTATTGTGACTTATGAGATATCCACTTCTCAAGAAAAATATTTTTAAAACTTTAAAAAAATAAAGATGTTTAAGCGGAAGGATACCAGAGCTGACGAATAACGGAAAGCTATGTTCATTTTTCTTTTTCATCCAGATGGTTCTTAAAATATGTTTTTGAGAAACTAACAGAGGTTGTAAGTTGTTTTTAAATGTACCACCCCAACAAATTATACCGTATTGTATTTTAGATTGAACTAGTCCATAATAGATTGTTTCCATAAGTTTTCTACAACAGAGCTTTCTCAAGTGAAACAAAAAATAAGTGGTTGATAACAAATATTTTTTTAATGCAGAAGTGTGAATTTTCCAGCACATTCCACACAGCTTTGTGGTGTGGTCGTTTGAGGTCGCACTTGTATATTAACAGAAACATGAACGAGAAAATTAGTTAGGTGTGTGATAGCTTGGGGGCTGACGTGTGGAACGTGCTCATGAGAGTACTATAGATTTCATATGCAAAGGCTGGGGTCATTTAAAAAAAAGACGCCATCAGATCTCCAGAACATGGCGTTCAAACACAATCGCAGAAGAAAGGAAGGCTCAAAAAATTGTTGGATAAAACAAATGCATACATTTAATTGACATTTTCTGATGTCAACCTGGTCAACCCAACAAGTGGAGCCTTAGGGTGAAGCAGTGTAATGGAAGAGTTTTGGCACCAGTATTGATCATGACAATCATTGGTAAATTCCGATGAAGAAGATCGATGTTTTTCCTTTTTAATCTTGTTACGGTAAATTTTACCGCAACAAAAACCGGCCTTTAGCCGTTTTCCTTTTCTTGGTTGTGGCTGCAAAATATCGGCGAAGTTGAGGGCAACCATGGTCTCATCAACCACAGGTGTACCTAGCCTTTATTTTGCAAAAGCAACAAAAGCAGGTGTACGTGTTCGAGAACGAGTCCTTTCGACGTGGTCGAAAATGCCGGCGGATGAGCCGAAGAAGTAAGAGGTCAGGCGGACCCTTACTTACCCAAACAACTCCAACAACAACTCATCTACCAATCTATTTTTTTTTTATATTTAAATTTTTAATATTAACGTAGTTTAACTTTCTTTTCTTTAAAAGACAAATTTAACGTTAATTAATTTAAATAATTTATGTACAAAATGGGTTTTTAATATCGCGTAGTAATTTCAATTTTTAAAAGAATCACGTTTGTAGAACGACCAGTTAGAGAAATGCTTCCCTCCATCTCTTCGAAATAGTCTTAATATTTTCCCATTTCGAATCCGCGCGTTAGAGTAGAGTAATAGGATAATGCCTAGTGAGGATCTTTTCTCGATTTTTTTGATCATTTTCATTTTTCTCGAAAATCAAAAATAGTTGGGAGGGATCTGAACTCGGCCATTATGTTTCGGCAAGTTTTGGAAACCAACATCCAACCACTTGTTGAAACCGTGTTTGTGTGTGTGATTGTAAAGTTTCGGAGAGAGTCAACAACGGTGGCTTTCCTGATGAGCGCTAAGCTTCCAGGAAGCCGTGAGACCGTAACCGACAATCACGAAAGCGAATGAGTCTGTTGTATGAATGTGTGAGTGCTTGGAATGGACGAGGGAGGAAAACAATAGTTGGGAAATAGTTTGGAAGGCACTCTGTTGAGAGCTTACCAAGCGAATAGATTGGAAAAGGAGATTTTTCGAGAATTTTTGAAAAGGAGAAAAGAAAGAAATCGAGAAAGGATATTTTGTTTATTTTTTTTTGGATACGAGTTTCGAGGAAGGTGAAAATAAAAAGGAATAAGGATTCGAGGTGGGAAGACAGAATAAACAGGAGGAATAGAAGTGAAAAATTGAAGGAGATAGAGGAGAGGAAAACATAAAAGAAAAGATAAGTAGATTCTTTGTTCTTGGATTTATATATATATATATATATTCGTAATTTTGAAATATATATATATCTATATAGATGCATATATAGTGTACAAGTTTTCAAAAAAAATTAATAATTCGGTATAATTTATTTTCGTGTCGCGGTTAGTTAAAATCGAAAGTGTTAAAAACCCCATTTTCTTTTGTTTTGCCCTTTCAATCTTTTTGTTCCATTTTGTTATTTTTTTTTTTATTTTATTTTCTTATAATTTTTAATTTTGATCGAAAACATTTTGGGTTTTAATCCAGGGATTTTCAATCCCACGGTTTCCCAAACAAATAAAATTAAAATTAAAATTAATTCATGTTGTTCTTTTTTTATTTAAAATCGCTTTACTCATTTCAAATAGTTTTGGAATTTTCTATTTCGGTTTGAAAAAAAATTCCTGGCGCCCACTTTTATTGCAACGTACCCACTGTACTTGCAATAAAATATTCTGTTTTGCGTATCAATTTGATCGATTTAATAAATCGATCAAGGTTGATAATAAAATTCTTCCACAGGAACCCATCCCAGCTGAGCTGCCGCGGTTACAGCTTCAACGAGCTGTAGTTGCACTTTTTCGTCTCTTCTTTGTGTCGCATTCGTACTCGGTTGAGTACCAGTCGTTCGTGTCGTTTTTCGTGGCTTGCGTCGTCGTCGTCGGTACGCAGCCGCTTCTTGTTTTTTTATTTATTATTGAATTTATTTTAATAAAGAATAATAATAATTTAATACCCCCTTCCCTCGCGACCCGGAAAAAGTGTAACAAATTGGAGCCCAACGTGTGAGGCCCAAAAAGTGGAAGAATTTTCGCGGTAATAATATCGTGTTGTGTTTTTTTTAATTAGTTTTTTTTTATTTTCCTTATTAAAAGAATATTCATTCCGCAGTTTTTTTTTATAGGTGTTTTGTTAGTGTCAAAGTGGAATATTACGAGAGAACAAGAAAGGTGTCAATACGTGCAAGAGGTGCAAAAAGGTGTTTTGTAATAATTGTTCACAGGAAAAATAGCAAGTATTTTTTTTTGCTCTGTGTTGTGTAAACTCGTCTCTTTTTTTAATTTTATTTCTTGTGTGGTGTTCTTTTTTATTTTATTTTTCATTTATTTATTTCATTTCTTTGGTTTAGTGTTTTTTTTTTGGTTTTAATATTTTTTTTTTTTGGTGGACATTTTGTTTAGTTTTTTTTTTCTCTCTTTTTTCTTGTGCAGTGATATAAATTCTCTTGTGTCATCGCAATCACTTGAGAGTTTTTATCGCTAGCTATATTGAGTTTTTTTTTGAGTGATTTTTTTTGAGAGAATTCTTTTTGAGAGCAAGTTAATCTTGCAATTTTTAAAGTGTTTGAGCATATTTAGTTATAGTAGGAAATTAGGGTGTTCCGGATTTTTTTTAAAAAAAAATTTTTAATTGAATTTAATAGGAAATTTTTTTAGTGTTGTTTTTTTGAATATTTATTTTTTTTTTAATTAATAAATAAAAATAAAATAATTTGTAGGCTTTTCACTTGTAGGGTTACCACATAGATTTTTTTTGAAATTTTTTTTTATAAATAATTTAGTTTTTTTAATTTAAAATTTTTGATTTCTTTTTGTTTTTTTTTTATTACTCGTAGTTAAAAATGAATATTGGTAGGTTAGCGCAGGACGAACTGGCCTATGAGATGAAGGTCAGGGGTTTGAAAGTAGGGACAGTTGAGGAAATGCGAAAGGCGTTGAGGTCATCGAGATTGCTCTGTAAGAGGAATTCGATGGAGGTCAGTTCAGTTTATCCCTTCACTTATGAAGAGGATGTAGAGGCAGTAGGGGCTAAAATTGAGGAGATTAGGGTCCTTCTTAAAGTACCTCCGAAGAATCCAAAGTCTTCGGAGTACGTTAAGATAGTGACAAAGATTGAGTGGTGTATAGGCAGGTTAGCTAGGACACCTTGTGAGGCCGAAGAGGAAGAAGATGAAGTTAGTTCACTTCGGAACAAGGTTTTGTGTTTGTTAGGAGATCTCACTGGAGATAGTGAGAATAGTGATAGGGAAGAGGAGTGGAGTAAAGAAAAGACTCCGATTAAAATGCAAACCCAACTTCAGTCACAAGTTGGTCAGACCCTAGGTGTTAGTTCACGGTCTGCGGTAGGGCCCACTACAGAGACGTTGGCTGAACCAAGGGGTGGTGTCAGTAGTCCTGCAGTAGAGAACTTTTCAGTTAGGGTTCCGCTGGAACGTAGGGTTGATAGGGTCGATGGTGGTTTTTCTGGACAAATGGTGGTTCAGCAAAAACACTTCGACAACATAGGCAAGTGGGGGGTGAAGTTTACTGGTGACTCAAGTGGAGCATCAGTGAATTCATTCCTGGAAAGAGTGGAGGAACTTCGTCTGGCTAACGATGTTCCCGAAACCCACCTTTTCAAATCCGCTTCGGAGCTTTTGACTGGTAGGGCGCTTATGTGGTTTAGGACGGTTAGGGAAGATTTGGAGGATTGGCAGGAACTCGTCAAGGAACTCAGAGCGGAGTTCCTTCCTGCGAATTACGATGATCTCTTGTTGGAGGAGATTAATCGGCGTTCGCAGGGAAAGGATGAAACTTTCGGCGCGTACCTGACCACTATGAGGACATTGTTCCGAAGATTATCGGAACCTTTGTCAGAGGGAAGAATGTTGTCCATTTTGAGGAAAAATGTAGATCCTTTTTATCAGGTTCAGATAGCTAGTTCCAAACCAAAGACGGTTAAGGAACTTGCCATCTTAGGTAGGGAGTTAGATACCCTTAAGGTAAATGTCGATAGTTTCACCCCCCCTTCTAGGAGCAAAAATTTGTTGGAACCCGAGTGTGGTTACCAACCTAGTTCGTCTGGACAATACCGAGTAGCGGCTATTGCTCCAATTCCAGAAAACCCATTTAGGCAGGTGGTTAGGTGTTACAACTGTAACAGGGATGGGCATTTAGCCCAGAACTGTTCAGTTCAAAAACGTTGTTTTGGTTGTGGGGCTTTAGGTGTGATTCGTAGGGACTGTAGGCGGTGTTCGGGAAATGGGGAACGGGCCCTTGTGTCAGCAGGACAAGGAGTCCGTCGACGTTAGGAAGGTCGTCTGCTGACGATCAGCGTGTAGGAGTTCATTTGAGTTTCACGTTAGCGGCAAATGGTAGGGACACTAGACCATATTTAGGAGTTAGGATTTATGGAATTAGGTTTTTAGGGCTTCTTGATTCCGGAGCTTCCCGGACTATTGTAGGAGGTGAGGGATGGAAAATTTTTAAAGAGTTAGGAATAAAATTAGGAAAGAGTAGTGTTGGGTCAGTTGCGTTAGCAGATGGAGCAGGTGTAGGTGTAGTTGGGTCTGTTTCTCTACCAGTGGAGGTGGAGAACAAATCCTTTTTGATAGAATGTCTGGTCATACCGAATCTTCCACATCAGTTGATATTGGGTGCCGATTTTTGGGCACTATCGGGCATAGTCCCGGATTTGAGATCAGGGGTGTGGAACTTTTCGAGCCAAGAGAGGTTGGCCTCGATGACAGACATGGTAGCGATTAGGGAAAAATCGGATTTGAACGATTTTGAGAATAGGGAATTAGAATTAGTTTTAGAGGGACTTTTTAAATCAATGACCGAAGGTTTAGGGTGCACAAATTTAGTTGAGCACAAGATTAGGACGTCCGCAGAGCCGATAAAGCAAAGATATTACCCTGTTTCGCCCGCGATTCAGAAACATATCGATCAGGAGCTTCAGGAGATGTTGGAAGCTGGAGTGATCGAGAAGTCGAAGAGTCCCTGGGCATCACCGATTCTTCTCGTTAAGAAGAAAGACGGTAGCTATCGGTTCTGTGTTGACTATAGGAAATTGAATGAGGTTACTGATAGGGATGCTTATCCACTCCCCTTTATTTCTGCGATTTTAGACAAGCTTCGAAACGCGAAGTACTTGTCTTCTTTAGATATTAAATCTGCTTACTGGCAGATTCCAATGGAAGAAGAATCGCGCAAGTACACAGCCTTTACTGTGCCAGGTCGAGGACTTTTCCAATTTCGTAGAATGCCATTCGGGCTTCACAATTCACCAGCGACCTGGCAAAGGTTTATTGACGACGTTTTAGGTCCCGACTTAGAACCGTTTGTCTTCGTGTACTTGGATGACATTATCATCGTCACCGATTCTTTTGATAGGCACCTAGAAATTTTAAAAGAAGTTTTTAAAAGGTTAGGAGAGGCAGGTTTAAAAGTAGGTAGGGAAAAGTGTAATTTTTGTAGGCCTTCTTTAAAATTTCTAGGTTATGTAGTTGATAGGAACGGGCTTCATGTTGACCCGGAAAAAGTGGAAAGCATGATTAGGATTCCTCCACCGAAAAACGTGAAGGAAATTAGGAGTTTTGTAGGGACTATTTCTTGGTATCGACGATTCGTGCCAAATTTTGCGATTTTAGTTAGGCCTCTTACCGATCTCTTAAAGAAAGGTAAGAAGTTTGAGTGGACCAAAGAATGTGAGGAGAGTTTTAGGAAAGCCAAAGAATGTTTGGTTACGGCACCGATTCTAACATGTCCGGATTTTTCAAGGCCGTTTGTTGTTCAAACAGACGCATCGGACTATGGTATCGGGGCCGTATTATCTCAGGAGTTTGAGGATGGCGAGAAAGCCATTTGTTATTTAAGTCGGTCATTGAATAGGAATGAGAAGAACTACTCTACGACCGAAAAGGAATGTTTAGCGGTCCTTTGGGCGATTGAAAAGTTGCGGCCGTATCTCGAAGGTGTTCGATTTACAGTCGTAACTGATCATCACTCCTTGGTCTGGCTCAGCAACCTTAAGGATCCGCAGGGTAGATTAGCTCGTTGGGCCATTCGGCTTCAACAATTTGATTTCAAAATCATCCATCGAAAGGGCAAAGAACATGTCGTTCCTGATATGTTGTCGCGAGGAGTGCCAGAAGTAGCTGGTGTCTCTGAGGCGGATTCGGACCCTTGGGTGATTAAAATGAAATCACAGGTAGAAAAGAGCCCGTTAGAATACCCATCTTGGCGAGTCGAGAATGGGCGGCTCTATAAACATGTTAGGTTGAACCATATTGTCGTTCATAATAATAGCGAGGAGTGGAAATTAGTGTTAGGAAAAGGTGATAGGACGAGGATTCTTAACGAGTGCCATGATGCTCCGCTTTCAGGACACATGGGCGTTAAGAAGACTTTTGCTAGGGTAGCAGAGAAGTATTACTGGCCCAAAATGAGAGGAGATATTACGAAATATGTTAGGAGTTGTAAAATTTGCCAAAGCGTGAAACCAGTGAACGAGAAACCAGCTGGTCTTATGACCGAAAGGGTAGGGAATTCCCAACCGTGGGAAATGATTTGCGTGGACTTGGTGGGTCCATTACCAAAATCATCGCGGGGTTTCATATATATTTTAACGGTCGTCGATTATTTCACCAAATTCCCCTTGTTGTTCGCGTTACGGTCCGCAACGGCGAAAGCGGTATGTCGGGAGTTGGAAGAAAACGTTTTTCTTCTATTCGGGATTCCAAAGTGGATCGTCTGTGACAACGGTCCCCAGTTCCGAAGCAAGGAACTGAAAACGCTAAGCGAAGCGTACGGGTCACAACTTCGGTATACGGCGAATTATCATCCGCAGGCGAATCCTGCGGAACGGATAAATCAAATAATTAAAACTACGCTCCGGGCGTATGTTTCGGAAAATCAGCGGAGTTGGGATTCGCAACTAGCAAAAGTGGCTTGTGCAATCCGAACTTCGCAACATGAAGTTTTAGGGGTGTCGCCATACTTTGCAAATTTCGGTAGAAACATGGTAACTAGTGGCCATGATGTAGGAATTAGGGATAGTGATAGGGACCAGGATAGAGGGGAAATTGATAGGCAGTTTCGGAAACTGAGAGAAGATATAGCTAGGAAGTTGGAGGCAGCGGGAAAGAAGGCTGCCAAGACTTATAATTTACGTAGGAGAGACGCGCAATATCACACGGGTGATCTCGTTTGGCGTAGGAATTTCGCGCTGTCCGATGCAGCAAATTATTTCGCGGCGAAGTTGGCGACCAAATTTGTAGGACCTTTCAAGGTCAGTAGGAGGATGTCACCTTGGACATACCTCCTTATAGACGATAGCGGGAAGGAACGGGGGACGTGGCACGTGAAAGATTTAAAACCTTATGTTAATTGTTGAGTCAAGCCCCTTTTGTTGTAGTAATTTTTCTTGGTTGTTCCATGTCATTTTTTTTTCTCGTTTCGTGCCACACTAATTATGATTTTTTTTTGTTTTTTTTTTTTCTTTTTAATATTAATGATGATAACCCTTTGTTGTTGTTGTCTACCCCTGGCTGAGCCTTAAGAAATGGTTTGCTTTTCTTGAAAAGTAAACACATTTCTTGGGAGGTAAGGGTGGGATTTGTTACGGTAAATTTTACCGCAACAAAAACCGGCCTTTAGCCGTTTTCCTTTTCTTGGTTGTGGCTGCAAAATATCGGCGAAGTTGAGGGCAACCATGGTCTCATCAACCACAGGTGTACCTAGCCTTTATTTTGCAAAAGCAACAAAAGCAGGTGTACGTGTTCGAGAACGAGTCCTTTCGACGTGGTCGAAAATGCCGGCGGATGAGCCGAAGAAGTAAGAGGTCAGGCGGACCCTTACTTACCCAAACAACTCCAACAACAACTCATCTACCAATCTATTTTTTTTTTATATTTAAATTTTTAATATTAACGTAGTTTAACTTTCTTTTCTTTAAAAGACAAATTTAACGTTAATTAATTTAAATAATTTATGTACAAAATGGGTTTTTAATATCGCGTAGTAATTTCAATTTTTAAAAGAATCACGTTTGTAGAACGACCAGTTAGAGAAATGCTTCCCTCCATCTCTTCGAAATAGTCTTAATATTTTCCCATTTCGAATCCGCGCGTTAGAGTAGAGTAATAGGATAATGCCTAGTGAGGATCTTTTCTCGATTTTTTTGATCATTTTCATTTTTCTCGAAAATCAAAAATAGTTGGGAGGGATCTGAACTCGGCCATTATGTTTCGGCAAGTTTTGGAAACCAACATCCAACAACTTGTTGAAACCGTGTTTGTGTGTGTGATTGTAAAGTTTCGGAGAGAGTCAACAACGGTGGCTTTCCTGATGAGCGCTAAGCTTCCAGGAAGCCGTGAGACCGTAACCGACAATCACGAAAGCGAATGAGTCTGTTGTATGAATGTGTGAGTGCTTGGAATGGACGAGGGAGGAAAACAATAGTTGGGAAATAGTTTGGAAGGCACTCTGTTGAGAGCTTACCAAGCGAATAGATTGGAAAAGGAGATTTTTCGAGAATTTTTGAAAAGGAGAAAAGAAAGAAATCGAGAAAGGATATTTTGTTTATTTTTTTTGGATACGAGTTTCGAGGAAGGTGAAAATAAAAAGGAATAAGGATTCGAGGTGGGAAGACAGAATAAACAGGAGGAATAGAAGTGAAAAATTGAAGGAGATAGAGGAGAGGAAAACATAAAAGAAAAGATAAGTAGATTCTTTGTTCTTGGATTTATATATATATATATATATTCGTAATTTTGAAATATATATATATCTATATAGATGCATATATAGTGTACAAGTTTTCAAAAAAAATTAATAATTCGGTATAATTTATTTTCGTGTCGCGGTTAGTTAAAATCGAAAGTGTTAAAAACCCCATTTTCTTTTGTTTTGCCCTTTCAATCTTTTTGTTCCATTTTGTTATTTTTTTTTTTATTTTATTTTCTTATAATTTTTAATTTTGATCGAAAACATTTTGGGTTTTAATCCAGGGATTTTCAATCCCACGGTTTCCCAAACAAATAAAATTAAAATTAAAATTAATTCATGTTGTTCTTTTTTTATTTAAAATCGCTTTACTCATTTCAAATAGTTTTGGAATTTTCTATTTCGGTTTGAAAAAAAATTCCTGGCGCCCACTTTTATTGCAACGTACCCACTGTACTTGCAATAAAATATTCTGTTTTGCGTATCAATTTGATCGATTTAATAAATCGATCAAGGTTGATAATAAAATTCTTCCACAGGAACCCATCCCAGCTGAGCTGCCGCGGTTACAGCTTCAACGAGCTGTAGTTGCACTTTTTCGTCTCTTCTTTGTGTCGCATTCGTACTCGGTTGAGTACCAGTCGTTCGTGTCGTTTTTCGTGGCTTGCGTCGTCGTCGTCGGTACGCAGCCGCTTCTTGTTTTTTTATTTATTATTGAATTTATTTTAATAAAGAATAATAATAATTTAATACCCCCTTCCCTCGCGACCCGGAAAAAGTGTAACAATCTGTTCAAAATATCCATTGGTTGTTCCCTGACAAAATGTTTTGCTGCCTTTTTTGTTTTACTTTTTGACCATATTTTTTGTGTAGACTTGTTTTTTTTAGTTTTGGCACTAAGCAGCTTGTATTTTTTTAACATTTCCTTTTCGAAAATTCCTTGGAATACGCAAAAAACTTTTTAGAACTAAAAACGTTTATAATGGCGCTTTCATGGATACTGAAAATACTCTAAGTATCGCTATTTCCATGTTGAGTTACGAACTTTGTATGGCAAATCCTGGGTTCGAATTCAATACCCCTAAGAACATAAAGCAGACAAAAAATAAAAACTACCCCAGAACTTGCTTTCAAAAGACTTTTTCAGGATATATACGAGCAGTTGTCATCTTATCATGAAGAAGAAAATAAGAAAAATGAAAACAATATCAAAGATTATTTTTTTCAATGCTTCGTTTTCACCCAAACGATGACGTATAAATTTAAAAAAAATAACATTCACTAATATCTAAGAAAACAAGAAAATCAAAGTACGTGGAGTGTATCACCCGATACTGTATGTACAAGGTAATCAAAACATTTATACAAGATAAAAATAGGGTAATTTGAAAGGGTTATTTAAAATGAAGTTGTAACAGGAAGTAATACTAATTTCCTGCTAGCGAAATATGAATAAAATTTTATAGGTTGGTATATAAAATGCTATATTATGAAAAATAACAAACTTAAAATATTAGAAAAAAAAAGAACACATGAGTTGTAGTTGTTCATTCAAAATGTTCAACATGAACTGTGACTGGTGCAGCGTGACTGCATTTGTATGGTTTCATGTCCTACCTCTCTGGATATATTTTATGTCCAAAAGAAATGACAAATGAATTGTTTTCAAATTGCATTAACAGTGAGAACAGATCGATTGCTATAGTCGGTACGGTATTTATTTACAAAGCTTTAATTGCAACGCAAACCTCTGAGTGAAAATAGGAAGTCAAGACTGCTATCGTTCATCAGAGCGAGCTTAGAGTTTTCAAAATTTTTCAAAATTTTTAAATGCTAAATTGAGGTAGGCAACCCCTTAGTTGTGCAACCCAACCTCGCACCAACCCCGATCTCAAAGCTAAAGATACCATCTGATGTTGCGAAAAAACAGGAATTTTTAAACAAAATCTTCAATATCGTGAGAGTGTTTTTTCCAAAACCTATTTTTAAAGGTATATATACATTCTTTAAATATAAAAAAAAATGATAGTATTTACCCTTAGCAAAAGACATTTTCAAAAGTCGGAAGAACCTAGCATTGGCTCAAGACATCATAAATAAAAATTTCCATTGCGAAATCTCACATCCTGAAAGCTTTACGAAGACTTAAGGCCTTGTCAAACAGAGCGCGGTGCGATCTGGAATTCTGCCCGTCGTCGTCGCGTTCTACGTATTATACAGGAACATACCTTTTTTCTATAAACAGAACGCGAGCCGATTCAGCGGGTAGAAATAGAATGCGACGGCGGGCAAATAAATTTTGTAATTTGTTACAAAGATCGCGTCGGGCAAATTTTAAATAACTAAAAAAAGAAAAAAAAAAGAAAAAATAGACAAATAAAATGATAACCTCAGTCTTTCTTTAGTACCAATTGGACCTCTCTATTTCGTCTTTAGCTTTGAAATCCGAGGTGCATTCCAGGTATGTAATTCTCAAATAGTTCCCCAGACATTCTAAGAAATGTATGGAACCAATCTTCATATAAATTAAGTTCCTGACAAAGACGGTGGAACTTTCCGCAATCTGAAATTTTTGCATTAATTTCCTGGAACCATAATCTTAGCCATTTGCTGGTAAGAGTCAATAGAATCAGGGATTCAACCTCATCTGACCGGCCCGCCGTATAGCGTTCTGTTTGCGAGGCCTATAGGTAAAATAAATACATTTGGGCATATTCATAGTCGTCTGACAAGTTGTTTCTTTGTCTCTTCTAAGCTAACCTGGAGTTTATAATTTTCATAGACAATTTAGACCAGGGTCCAAAAGATAAACTGGAGCTCAAACTTTAAAAACGGCTGAATCTTTGACTAAGTTGATTTTTTCTATCTGTCAAAAAATGTATTGAATTTCAATGGATGGACAGGCAATAGTACTAAAATTGTAGTAGAATTCCGTTTTTTACTAAACAGAGCTGCGAATTTCTTTATCAATAGCAGCTGTTTCTTACCTGTGTGTTAACTTTAGACTCGAGGCCAATGGGTCGGGCCTAAAATTTGACTATGAATGTGCCCTATTTTATATATACACATACATACTCGTATATCCATTTGTAATTGCAAATCGACCTTAAAAAGTTTTAATTATAATCGTTAAGTCCCAACAGGTTATCGAAGAATTCGAAATATTTTGTTACTGTCATAAACGAAATCGAAAGCACCCCATGGATATTTGGAATCGTAATAACTGCTCGGAGCAGATATACCCAAATAAATTCTTTTTACCCGCGAAACAGCTGGAGGCTATGACATTTCCTTAATAATGCTGCCTTGAGAGTTAAAATAAATAATTTGGGTTATGGTCACCCGCTGAGAGAATTCATAATGATTTACCTACAATTATATTCATCTCCATACAAAATCAAAATCTTTTATTGAAAGGATCAAAACAGGAACATTTATACTTTTTTTTAAAAAATCGATACTTTATTGTGTCAAATCCAAAGTTTGTATAAATATCACCTCGAAATATATTTATGTAAATTAAAATCACGCCTGTAAACCATTAAAATGCGTGTCTAAAGATGGTAAGTACATATTACAACATTTCTTCCCCCTCAAAACCACCCTCATATTGTAATAATTCTAATGCATATTTAAGGACGTTATATATACAAACATCAGTCCTTACACGATGAACACCATAAAGCTTTCTTTATTATCATTACCTGGGTCATTTAAGTCCAATTCCTTATCACATAATGAGGCCAATAAAATGACCCGCAACAGGCAACAAGCTAAAGTTTTATAAGAGGTTCTTTTATATGTCACCCACCACTGTGTCGTCCCTCTACCAACAATATTTTGTTGTCGTTGTCGCACCGGAAATGAGGGCGACGACGAGCTACACGACTATGAGACATCTTCTGCTGATGGCTACAAACACACGACAAAATACCGTTTTATCTGTATTTTTAATGCTCTGTCTACACTTAAAAGGACGCTGACATCATGGGACGAGCAGGTCGAAGGTTTCATTTCATCGAATGGAGGTGGGCGATGTTGGCCCCAAAGCAGTCATCATTTACTGATGGTAAAAAAAAAAGAAACAGGAAAATATTTTAAACCGAAATAACAGGGTTGTAAGTTAAATATATACTAGTAGACCGCAACGCATCATATTTTAACGCCACAAAGTCATGGCATGGTGTCGAGTTGGGGTTTCCTTGAATGTCCCTTGGAAAGCCATTAGAAAAGGAAGGATATAATATCTCGATTGATGGTGTTGGGTGATAATTTGGAATTTAATATCAAAATTTATGCACAGATATAGACTTTTGCATGCGTTATGATATTCAAAAGAATATACTTTTGAGTGCAAGTAATGTAATTTGAATGGCTGAAAAATGAGAGGATTCACCCAAAGGGGTCAATTAAACAAGTTGTATTTTACGGTTTTTGACAGTTTTTTTTAGGCAAGAAGTTTTTATACGAATTCTCTAGCGGAAACCTCAATTTCGTACTTCTTCTAGTTTCAAAATGAAATAAAATAATTTCATAGCAATGTTTGATTCTACAAAAAGGCTTCGTGTTTTTATTGCAACAAAATTTTGATAATTTCTGATTAATTAATATTTTAAACTATTCTGGAATAATGTTATGTTGGAAAACAACCTAAAAAAATGGAAGAAAAATGATTTAAAGAATTCTTAGAATTATTCTTCTCAGTAACCGTTTGAGCAAGGAACTTATAAGGCTTCAAATTTGCTTTTCTTTATAGTTCCAGAGAAATAATTTAGTGCAAAATTTGAAGTTTCAAAAAAAAATCATGCTGTACTGACTGCTAACTTCACTGTGAAATTAGCAGTATATACTTCACTGCAAAATTAGTAGTACCTACCGGTACGATATTTTTTTCCTTTTTGGGAAATTTTTTTTTTTCTATACAGAAATTATGTAATAAATAATATACGATTTTTAAAATAATGTTGTTATTGTTGAATGGAAGACCTTTGATAGATTTTTTAGGGGATACATGAACTTTAGCCTGATCAAAAAAAAAAAAAACAGTTCCAAAATAAATTGCCAATTTTTACTTGCGACTACAGTTTTGGATTCGTGCAAAAAATCGAACTCGAGATATTAATCAGACCTAACCTAAGTGGGTCCCGTAATTCTATCTGTCTGTCTGTCTGTACCTCGACCTACAACCTAAACTAATGAAGCGATTTTCTTCAAACTTTGGACATAAGGTTTTGGGAAGAATCGAAATCGAAATTTTTTTTTTAGCTCCAACAATAACTGTACCTGTCATAGTACCGTTTAGACAAAACATTTTTATTTCGAAAACGGCTCTAACGATTTTAATAACGACCTTAATAATTTAGTCAAAAAATATTTTTGAAAAAACCGTTATTAACGGTACTTGCCACAGAACCGGATTTTTAATTTTCGGTTTTCGTGGAAACTATTGGACGGATTTCGATGAAAATTTTTCTAAAGGAGGTCCTATATAATCTTAATAATATTGCATATCAAAATTTTTTGTATTTAAAAAAAATCAAATTTTTTTTGAAAACTCAATATTTTGAAAACTAATAAATATTTTTTTTCAATTTGGTGCATACCAACTTTTTTTTTTAAATAATTAAAAAATTATGTTGGTATAAAAAATTATTTTTTGGAAAAAACAGCTCAAACGATTTTTGAAAATTTTTTTTTAAAATTTGTATTTTTATGATACATAAGATGGCATCTTCAGTTTTAAGATTAAACTTCTCTTTTGGCTTATTTTATCAATTCAAATAATGAATTTAAGGGTTTTTTCGTATTTTTACTTGTGAATATAATCGATAGTAGGTAGTCGGGTAATATTGTATTTTTTTGATTTGACTTTAAAACCAAGAGCAAGACGTTATCGCACATAGGAGCAAGTACGTGGAACCCAGTCGTGCATTTTATTTATCAAGATTTACAGATCCAAACAAATAGTTGGCTTAAAATAAGTATTCGATGCTTTATTTACTATTACCTACTCTTTTATATGTACATCAGGTGCAACCCTCTTTTAAAAATTTTTTTTATTTTCAGCAAAATTTTTCTTTAACTTTTTCATATATTCCCATAATGGATTATCCAAACCTAGTAAAGAACCGGGACATAAGCCCCGAAATACAGAGTTTTGTGTTTTTTTTTAGAATTTTGAAACTAGATTTTTTAATTAATTTGTTTTATCAAAATTGAAATAAAAACTTTCAGTTCTTCAAAATTTTAGAAAAAAGAATTTAAGATTTACAGAATTTTGAAACTGAATTTCGACATTACAGAATTTTGTTTTTACAGAAATTTTAAATCCAAAATTAATTTGCCTATGTTTTGAATTTGAATTTTTTTAAAGCAATTCTTTTTAAATGCCCTTAGAAAGAACATTTCTGTTTTTTTAGATTGACGAGGTTGGAAATCGAACCCAGTAGTCTGGCATGACCGCCCTACGGAATAACTATTATGCCATTGGCTATCGTACGTTTGAGAACAGTCTCGGTCTAAAACAAAAGATTTCGTCTCGGACGTCTAAGAGTTAGCCTCATCTCGATATCGTGGCCCAAGTCTTTGGTTCAAACCAAAAGCGAAAAAAAAGAAAAAAAAAGAAGAAAAAAACTGACCCTAGGAAAAAAAAGGAAAGCAAAATGTTCTCTACAAATAAAAAAATATCAAAGTTTTGAAACTTACTTAAGCACTTAGGAATTGAAAATTTCCATAGATACAAAAAAATAATTTTTTCTCAGTCGTGAAAAACTTTCAAAAACCAAGTGACATTATTTCGCTGACAAGAATTACAAAAATTGTCTAAAAACAAATGAAACTCAAAGGAGTTTTCAAAACATAAAATTTAGATAAAATGTTTAATTTTTCAAATATTTGTATGTATGTGTCATTTATTGAAGTTTTCCTTTGTAATTAGTTTTATTTCGCTAAAATAAATTTAAGCTGCAAAACCCTGTAAGTGATTTTTTAAAACTTTGTTCTCTACTCTATCGTTTCATTACGTTATAAATAATTAAAGTTCATATAAAGTTCTCTGTTTCTTAAGCTACTCTTACCTATAATTAGGTATTCTCCTTAGCACAAAACTTCAGTTCCCATATGGTTCTCATCTTTTAAGTTAATCGTTTTCTACCTTTTCCAGTTAAAAAGTATGTACTTTTAAAACTACTTATCATTAGGTAAATTAATGTTTCCACATGAGACAGTCCCAAAAGATCTTGAACTATTCTATGTAGCCAATCATTTTTCTCTTTAAACAAAAAAGCAACATTGATCCACGTTTTTTTAATTTAAAATCCTTGGAGAACTATAATAAATGAAACCCAGGCTTTAACTAACGATGGAACCTTCAACTTGTAAAAAACAAAGTTGTTACCACCTCCCAACTCGTTATCCTTTTTTCCTTCAAATCATTTAATCCAAAATACCAACTCTCCTAATATTTCTACAATTCCATTCAACTATTATCCTGCATTTTGTGAAATTTAACAAAAGTACAAATTGTTAACAACTGACAAACGCCTCAGGATATTCCCAAACATTTTACAATAGAAAAAAAAAACATAAAAGTGCTAAGCAAAAAATTGCAACAAAGATTAAACACCAAAAAATTAAACATTTTATTGCAGTGCAAAAAAGTCCGCAGGCTAGGCAGTAGGACCTACCTACGTACAAAATAGTTGTTAAAAGTTTCTCTGTTTCGAATTCAGTTTGGACATAGTTCAAAAAGTGCTCGTAAAATTTTGTAAACCTATTCACTCTTTGACCGACACCAACCCATCAACCCTTAACCCTTTTTGTGTCAATTTACAGTTTCGTATAGTTAAATTGAGTGAAAGTGTTATTCCTCTGAAATCCCAAGGACTAACGTTTTCCTGTCTCTGTTCAACACAGAAAATAAAATTCTTTACGTAATGATATTCTTTAAAAGTAACAAGAGTTAATATTGACGTTGTGCGGCCTTCCTCCTGCGATGTTGAAATTGTACTAAATTTATTCGCTTCTCGAAAATTATTCTTAAACATGAAATCAGCTCCACAGTCACATTATTATTATGCTCCCCAGTTAGTACAGCAAAAACACAATATACCTACAATACTCCCTGTGTTAACTGTTTCTGCCTCCATGTTCCATCATTGACAACAACCAAGGACTATATGAGGATGAGGACGAAGACTAACTACCACGACGACGTTAAGGAGCATGTGCGCCAAAATCAGTTAGAGAGACCATTTGGAGTTTATATCTATCTATAGAGGAATATATCCTTTAAGGAACATGATTTTATCAACCCCTCTATTTGTGTGTGTCTGTGTGTATTGAAAATCTTCGTCTTGGCCAATCATATTTGTTTGATAAGGATTCGCGATTTCGACGAATATCCTATCGATGAAAATCCTTGTTTACATTCCAGATTTTTTCTTCTCGATTTTTGTTTTCTTTTCTTTTTTTATTATTTTTGGTTGAAAAGTGCGTAGGAAATTTTAGATGTATCTATATCGAAAAATCTTGGATACACCCAGATTTTTGTGTTTTTTTTTGTGTAACTACCACCTCTATTTTTGAATTGCGGTAGGGTGAGGAGTTTTTTTTTTGATAAGAGTGATTCGCAGATTTTTTTTTTTTAATTTTCTGGCCTTGATGAATAAGAAATTGAGCAATTTAATCAAATACTTATGTTTTTTTTTTTGGAATTTCAAAATACAAACTACTTCATTTTTGCACCAGAAAAAAATTTAATGTTTGCAAAGAATAAAGTTGAAACATTGTGGGCGTGTGTGAAAGGACAATGAAACAAATTGCCCCAAGCATTTAAATTAGAAAATTGCTGGAGTTGTGTCATAACTGAATATATATTTTTATGAACATAAAGCAAGAAAGAAAATAGACATTTCAAACTGTCAATTGGTGATTTCAATATTTTGTAAATATTATGCAGAAAGTTTTTGAACTAGAAAAAAGGACACCATCTTTTTTGGAAGTGAAAATGTTAGGTTTTTAGTTGACTTTGGTAATTTCATATAAATTTTGAGCTTGAAATAATATACACAAGTTAAACCAACTGACAATATGGATTCCCATTTAAAAAATAAAGATTTATTCTAAGCTAAAAAGCTTATATCGTCCTAGGAAAATCGTTATTGAATTGAATTATGATTAGATATTATGTGTAGCATATTTTATCAGCGTGGAGTGAACACTGATATTAAGTCATTGCTCAGATACTGTTAATGAAGTAAACACTGATATAACTATTTCTTAGTTATCTTTCTAGAAGTAACTGCTGATATAACATATTTTGTATAAAGTAAACTCTCATATAAAATATTTTGTCAAATATTGTTATTCGGATAAACAAAATCATTCCTTAAATATCTTTATTGGAGTAAACGCTGATATAATTATTGTCTTTGTAAGAGTAAACGCTGATAAAACACGTTCCTTAGATATCTCTATTGGAACATTTGCTGATATAACGCACTCTTTAGGAATTAATTGGAGTATTTTCTCCAAGTCAAATCAAATATGGTACGAAATTTTAAGACTTTATGACGTCATATTACAAACATTATTTTAACTCTAAATATTGATATTTAAAAGTGATTTTTATTATTGACAAGAACTAAATGAAGATAGTGTATTTTGATTTTATGCAGTTTTCGATATTCTTTCATGGTAATAAATAAAAATACGAAAAGTGTAGGATGAATTCAATTCAACATAAACTCTGTGCCAAAGAGGCTAAAAGTTTGGCTTGTAAGGCTATTGGAAGTTATCACGCCAATATAATATTTTTTTAATTTATATTTTTTTTTATTTTGTAAACTACTCCTCTAAGATCTCTTAAATTACTTAAAAATGCCTTTAAAAAATTAACGCTTAAAATATCATATTAATAATATAGAGTTCAGTTAAGTGTTTTTCAGAGCAACTGAATTTATTTCATAAAGCTGCAATAGGAGTCAAGAAATTTCTTCTTTTTTACTTTATGAAGTGTTATGGTAACGATACTGAGCACATTTTAGATCTTTTTATTATTAAATTTAGCCAATATCTATTATAGTTTTTTTTTTTTAATTTCAAAAAATTTTCAGAAGTTCAAAAAGTTTATGAGATAAATCTGCTCTTCCAAAGTCGCCAAATTTTTTTACGAATCCAAAACTTGCCCTATAGTAGTATCTATAGTCGTAATTAAAATCTTTTTGCGTTTTACGTATTGTACTTAAAGAAGCAAAACAAAGACGTAATATTAAAATCTGAAATAAAATTTCAGCAGTGCTAGAATAGCATACATACATACATATATGTACCTAAATTATTTCTAATTTTATTCTGTATTCTAGTATAACTTCTTTTAACTTTATTCACAATAGTTAGAAACATTTCAATTTTTTTAAGTGTTCAAATAACACTAGTTTACAAAATTTTGGGTCACCGATGCTACCTAAAAAAAACAACTTTTTTTTACTAATTTGGGGTCGCTGAAAACGAAAATTACATTAATTTTTTTTTTCAAAGAACCGTTTTCGAGATATGCTCAAAAAAAGGTTTTTTTGGTCCATTTTTCGAACACTCGCTTATATCTCTTAAATGATCTTTTTAATTTACACATAGTAAATATTTTTGGAAAGATAACACTTTCTGCTTTCCAACGGTATACGGTTTGTTATAATGCAAAAAAAACTATCTTCAAAAATTTTTAATTTCTCTAAAATGGCACTGACAATTTTAACATGACAGTATTTTAGAACGAAATTTTGTGAGGGCTATTTTCTAAGCTGGGTATAAGAGAATTTTCTAGATGAATACACCATCAATAATAATGTATTGCAATCGCACCACCAGCCACCTCAGGTCAAAACAAAAAGCGTCTCTATCAATTTATTTAATAACCTCAAAATATCAGTTGAAACAAAACCAATAATTATTTTCAACTATCAACCATTATAGAAACTTCGAATATCGAGCGGGTTTTTAAATACATTTATTTCTATACACATTCTCTCAAAAAATACTTCGTATTTTCAAAATTCATTCATAAAATTATAAAGACAAATCTCTCTCACAATCAGCTGTTTATTTTTGTCATGATTATGTGAATATGAAAAATGTTTCTGCAACATTGTGGAAGGTATTCAATGTCTCTCTAGAATGCTATAAAGAAATAAGAATTTTCTATGCGCGGCGCATGTTTTTGCAGACAAATTGAAAATAAAAATTATGCAACGACTATTATTATAATTTAAAAAAAAATAAATAAATATATATGAACTTGTTTTAAGAAAAACGCTTTACACAACGTAAAAGACGATAAAACCGATAAACTATAAAAACTATAAAAATAATGGATTTTTTTCAAACACAATTTTTTCGTGTTGTTTGTGCACCCTCAAAACACGAAATTTTCAAATTATTGAGGTAGCATTTTTGAAATGTTGAAAATATTACTCAGAATTATAATTTTTCAAAATTATGTTAATCGAATTTTACTCTTAAATAATTTTAACACAATCAATACGTTTTTAGAGAAACATAATTTTTGATTGCATCCTTCCCAAAAAAAAAAGGATTAGGGTTTTTTTTATGTTTTTAAGTTTTTTATTTTCTCAGTTTTTGACTTTAATTACTTTGAGGGTTAATTTCGAACTTCAAATTTTTTATTTAAATATGAAACTTAATTTTTTTCTTTTTATTAAAAAAAACTATTAGATCATTTTTGTGCTGTTTTTTAGTTTTAGATTTTTGACGTTAAATTTTTTGAAAATAAAATTTTATTCAATTACATATTTAGATTTAAAATGTTTAATTTTTAATTTTTACCTTTTTAATTTTTGGTTACAGAAATTCAAATTTATTCAGACTATAGTCACTTTTGAAAAAAATAATTTTGAAATTTTTTTTTATTTTTTTTATTTTTTTTTATTTTTTTATTAGTTTTTGAAAAAAAATAGGTCAATTTTTGTTTTTATTTTTGATAAATTTATATTACTGATTCAGTAATTGTTCATGGCCAATGTATATTTAGTTATATTTTTATAAAAAACCTTTAAAAAATTGTTGGTATTTTTCGGCGAGCGTTGCTAAAACGAAATTTCTAAAAAAGCAAAAGCTTTTAATTTTTTTTAAAGATGTCTTTTAATTTCAAAAAAAACCAGCCAGTATGTGGAATTTCAATTTTGTGAGTCAACAGGAAATGGAAGCAGGGTTAACAGTACACTGGTGGGGGCTTTACCCGAAAACATGGCTTTAACATGTAAGAAAAAAAAAGAAGTTAGATAGATAGATAGATATATTTATTTCGTAATAATGTTTTCAAAATAGACTGTGACCGCACATTTTACAGTTCAGAGATATGATACGTTTATCTTTCAACTGAAACATTATCTTGTGTGACTAAAAAGAATAATAAAATTTGAATAAAGTAGAAGGAAAATACAAAAAAAAACCTTCATTTGAAAAATTGTAAAAAAAAAGGAAAAACAAAAAAAATAAATAATAGTAAAAAATTACAGAAAAATAACAGTTAAAAAAGATTAACAATTAATAAATAAATAGTCAATAAGTCAATAAGAGAAGAAAAAAAAATGTTTAAAAAAAAAAAAATCAAAAAAAAATAAGTAAATAAATAAACAAATAAACGAGGAAAATTATAACAATAAAGAATAAATAAAAAATAAATAAATAGTTAACAAATAAATAAATATGTAAACGAATATATAAATAAATACATAAATAAATGAATAAATAAATAAATAAATAAATAAATAAATAAATAAATAAATAAATAAATAAATAAATAAATAAACAAATAAACAAATAAACAAATAAACAAATAAACAAATAAATAAATAAACAAATAAACAAATAAACAAATAAACAAATAAACAAATAAACAAATAAACAAATAAATAAATAAATAATTTGAAAAAAAAAATAAATAAATAGTACTTACAAAAAAAAGAAAACAATATTAAAGCAAACGCAACAAATTATTTAAACAGAAATTATCACAGTCTATTTATTGAGCTGGTTTATGAGCAAATTCTCAGAGATATCACAGCTATTATTAAAATTAATTGAAAGTTTACGAATCCTTTCAAAAATCGATTCAACATTCGCTCTCCTGTGTAGATCTAAGGTTGAAGTATGCCAGGGTAGATTAAGCATCATTTTCAAAACTTTGTTTTGTGATACTTGCAACTTTTTTATATGGCATTTAGCTGCTTTACCCCATATTGGACATCCATATAATAGTATGGCTTGAAAAATTACTTTATAAATTATTAAAAAAGAAGTTAATTTCTGAAAAATTAATAAAAATTATTTTTTTTCTCCCAAAACACAAGACTTCGATGATATTGAATATGTATACCTCACATGGATCAACTCGTTTAAAAATCTCTTTTGCGAATTTTTGTTTTGGTTCCGTATCTCACTTAAATGAAGAAACTCAATTACGAATATATAAAGCTAACGTTATGATGTTAAAACAAAAAATCTTGCCTTGAATTAATTTTTTTTTAATTAACACGCTTACTCGAAGAGATGCCTTAATCGGCTATTAAAAATATGTTCCGCGATAGCACTCGACATGCTGTTAACGTGTAAATGTCGTCATCATCGTCGTCGTTGTCGTCCTTGTTGATGTTAATAACCAAATGGCCCAGTTTTCAATAAATTTTCCACAACACTCACAAAATGCCCAGGAACGTTGGGTTATTTGGAAAAATCGCAATGGAGATACGAGTAGACAACAACAAATATGCGGGTGCGATTTGAGCTGTTGTAAGGGATAATATAGTTAAAGTGGTAGAGTTGTAAATTTAACTACAAATTTAACTGGGAGATTATTTTGTCAGCGATAGTTGGTCAATTGTTCCTGACTAAAGCAATCTCAGTCATCTATCTTAGTCGGTGGGTTTTACTTATTTTAAATAATTTTAGCTTTTATTCAAATAAATTTACAGTGGGTGTTGCTATTAAAAAAAATAACTTTTGTTTAAATCGTGTTGCAACAACAAAAAATTTAAAATGGAACCAGAAGCTAGGTAGCTACATGTTTTTAATAAAATAAAATAAAATAAAATAAAATAAAATAAAATAAAATAAAATAAAATAAAATAAAATAAAATAAAATAAAATAAAATAAAATAAAATAAAATAAAATAAAATAAAATAAAATAAAATAAAATAAAATAAAATAAAATAAAATAAAATAAAATAAAATAAAATAAAATAAAATAAAATAAAATAAAATAAAATAAAATAAAATAAAATAAAATAAAATAAAATAAAATAAAATAAAATAAAATAAAAATTAACAAATTTAGCAGTTTTACTTGATTGATATTGACAAATATGAAGTTTTCATAATTTCCGTTGTAAGACTTTTTTTATGAATTTTCATTATTTTTTTTATAAAATCACCCCTCCACAAACAATTTGTTTCTTGCCTTGACCTGCTCTACATCCTCTGATTTTATTCCGGCTGCCCCACTGTGCCAGGGCGACATTTACAAATGTCAAAAATAGAACGTTAACTAAAGAGCCATTGTTGGTTAAACCGCGGCCGTATTTGAATTCATTCAATTCAAAATCACTAACTTTAAAAATCCAGCTCTATCTCTCAGACTATTATGAGGGTTCTGTTAATTAGATTCTAAAATCATGAGATACCCATCAAAATGGAGCTGTGCTTTAATTTCCGCCTCCGAGAGCGAAAGGGAAATGACTACCATTTGTTTTTTTATTAAAACAAAAAAAAAGCATACAAAAAAAAACAACAACGAAAAAATGACTTTATGACTGAATGACTGCAGTAGGTAATAAAAACAAATAAAAAAAAAGAAAAAAACATAAAAATATCCTCTGCTTGTAACTTGTAAAAAAAATCGTATTTTTGGATGTTTGAATTTAGTTAAGAATTCAGTTGACAATTTTTGAGAGCACTTACATAATATACGTATACGTAGGTATAACAAAATTCATAGGATAATTGCTTTCTATCAGCAAGGACGATGTGATGATAACGTTTTTTTTTTTAGAAATGGGTCTATGTAAGCAGAAACAGATTACATAGATTGGTACATATTATTTTGCTGAAGGTACGAGTACTTTGCGCATCAATAAATTTGGTCTGGTTTTCATTTTTTGTGGAACTATATGGGGCCCCTTCTCTCTTTAATTAAGTAAATGGAAATATTAACCACTGGAAGAAGGAACAAATTGTCAAGTCTTGTGAAATTAATAAAGGAGAAAGAAAATACAAAGTACATCGTACAAGATACATAATTATAGTTAAATGAAACATAATAGGATGGATAGAAATATGGAGATATGGAACTTAAGTTGTCTGATCGGAAAAAATTAAATCTTTTTATAAACATATTTTACAATTATAGAAAGTTATTAATAACTGAATTCGAATAGATATGTATATTTATTATGTTATTAAATTTTTATGAAAACAAATTAGGTATTTTAAAATGTTAACTTTGCCAACCGAGCTGAGTTCTGAACTAAGTATGAGTAGTGAGACTTAGATCTTTGTGAACTAAGTTTAAAATGAACTAAAACCAAATTAAAAAAAATTACACACTTCATTTTTACATTTAAGGATTTTGGATTTAAAAGAACTTTGAATTTATCCTAATTCTTAATCCATATTAACTTATTAAAAAAATAACTAACTAGCACTTTTTTTTTAAATTTAGTTCATTGGGAATAGGTTGCAACAAAATTTCTTTGGGAGTTAGTACATTTTGGCAAGTTGGAATTATTTCATTTGGGTGTTCGTAAGGAAGATGACTATATCGAGAAACTTTCACAAGAGTTTCATAAAATTTTTAAGTTTTTTTTTGTCAGTTATCACAAAACCTTACCCAAATCTCTTCTAAGGTGCTGCGACATCTGTGTATGGTTATGTGTGACCATAGCTTTAAAATGTTTGTAATTGTAAAACTATGTATACTAATTATATGCAATAAATTAAAAACTAACAAGCATGTCTTTCATTTTTGGGGACTTAAAGACTTGTATTTTTCATACCAAATAATGCAGTAAAATCTCGAACTAAACAACGTATTAGGGGACCAAAAAAAACATACATATGTCAAAATAACTGGGCAAAATCATTACGTTTTGAAATTAAAAAATTTTGATTTCAGATACTCGTACATTTGTATATGAAAAAATCTAATACTATTTTCCAGTGTGTTTTTTTTTATAAGTGTGTTTTTTAGGAAGATGGCAACACTAAAATTTGATTTTTGAATCAAGGTCTGATTTAGACCTATATTTTCACGCTTGTCCTGTTTGAATCACGGGCTTAGCTTATGATTAATTTTTGTGGCCATTCAAAAAATCTTCAAAAATACGAATAAAAAAATGGTTATAAAAACTGAAATATCAAAGCATAGTATGGGGAAGTAATCAGTTTGTTACTGCTTTAAGATTGAAAAAGAAGGATTTTTTCACGATTGTTTTGCTTTTAATACTATACGAGTGATATTATGGGCCCTATCATCGTATCCGATCGGAGAAATCTCCGATCGGAGAGAAGTTCCGATCGGAACGTTTATTTTGTTCATGGTATCCGTATCGGAATAACGAAATAGACTCATACCAACGCCTCTAGTTGACATGTGTCTAATTCATAAATTCCATTTTATTTGTTTGCGGAACTTTTTTCACAACAATTTTGCTGTCGGAGACAATCGGAACTTAAGCATCGCGTGTATTTCACACAATTTCGTTACTTTTAAGTATAGAAGTAAAAGCTTAACTTAAGGAGGACAAACAAGGTTTTAAAATATAGGTTTTATATTGAAATATTTTTTAGTCTTGCCACTTATCTGGAAATAGATATATTTTCTTTTCTTTGTTTTTTCAAGCAACTATAAGTCAAGACTCTCCAAGCGTAACTAAAAAAGATGTAGCAATAGTTTAGTAGTTAGACGTATATTAAAAAAGTTTTCAGTGATTGCCGCTCCTAGAAATATATTTTTTAAAGGAAAAAAATTTATATACCTATATTTTCTACAAATTAAATAAATTAAGGGATCCGTTATTGGAAGCTAGAACCTAAGACCGAAATCTGAAGTAGCAAAGTAGTAATCCGTAATGATTATAAAAAACCTCTCGTACTTCAACTTATAGTCTGTCATTTTTAAAAATCAGACATATTAGATAGACTCTTCATTCTGTTACGAGAAATTTACAATAAGAACCTATTGACAGATATCGTACTGCTATTTTTTTTTTGGGTGCATTCAGAAATCTTATGTAGGTTGCAAATTTTTTTAAATTTTTTATTGAAAAATCGTTAGGGTAGTTGTTTTTGGATTCAAATATTTTGGATACATTATGTACCTACATAAAAAATTTTAAGTAATTTGAAAAAATATTATTTGCAAGTTTGAGTAGTTAATAATTTGAACTCAAAATTTCAAAAAAATACATGTTGAGTTTTCGGATAAAAATTTATTTTTCAAAAAATAGAAAAAAATATTTTTTTCAAAATTGCGATATGGAATATTATTATAAAATAACTCTTCAATTCAAATTTTGTCACATGTCAAACCGTTTATGAGAATGTTGAACACCAAAAATCTGGTTCTATGACAGGTAGCGTAAATAATGTTTTTTTTTCTTAATATTTTTTGATAAAATAATTTTAATTTCTTTAAAGAAATTCACAGAACAAATTTCATTAAACTCATTGGAGCAGTTTTCATGATAATAAGTTTTGTCGTTCAACATTTTTAGGACAGGTACAGAAAGTTTTGGAGCAAAACAAACTTTTAAGATCCAAATTTCAAGAAAATTGGTTCAGTAGTCTAGTTTGTACGTCAAGGAACAAATAGACTGCTGACAGGCAGAATTGCGAGACCCACTTTTTTGAGTTCTTAATTTTTTACGAGTCCAAAAATTGCCAAAAAACGGACATTCTTATAAAGAAATTACATATGACATTATAAAGTTTCATTAGAATCTAAATCAAACGTTCAAAAGCCATCCTTCTTTTTTATTATTTTTGAATCTAATCTCAATTGCAATTGCAATTCCATAAAAGCAGTTTATTTTTTATCTATAGAGGCGATTTTGTATGGAAATAAATATTTCCTAAGTGGGCAGGGAATTCTTTCACGCTTAATCATATAAATATTGATGTACGTAGGTATTATTTATTTTGTTTGAAAAAAAATATAAAATTGTTTACCATTGAATTCTTTTTTTTTTAACTTTTAATAATTCTTCTATTCAAATTTTGTATTTGATTAATTAAAAAGAAAACCGCATATCAATATTTTAAAAACAAACATCAGTTCGATTGTTTTCGATTTTGTATTCATCTAAAACCTCAACTAACGCTTTTTAAACAAACAAACAAAGCAATCCCATACGAAACGTCAAAATAGACAACGCACCACGCTGAAAAAAAAATTCATATAGTGAGCTATATACTGAGTAAGTCGTAAAAAAAATGCAAATCAAATAGCATGCGGCGGAGCCGCCGCCGCCGATCGTCCCTCCATCACACAATCCCGATGGATTGGAGCAGAAAGGAAACATAAATATCCCAGGATTGCTTTTGGTGTTTGGCGTTGTTGTGATGTGTATTTTGGTTGATGGTGTTATATTGGCGGACACGTCGAGATTTAAGCATTTTGAATATTCATGAATGCACTTGATGCAAAGGATTTCGACAATATCGATGATAGGTTATTTTTTCTGTTTCTGACCATCCTCCAGCGTCCCATCAAACTCTTCATTTTTTTTTTTTTTTGCTGTTGTCCTTACTTTTGAAGGATTCGATACAAATTGCCACTGCATTTTTATGAAGAACCAACGAACAAACTCTCCACCACTTGAAACATTCCAAAATATGCAATTCTGAATTCAATATTTTTCTATGTAAATTTTTCCACAAACCATCGGACATGAATCCATCTGTGTCTGTAGTGTATGGAAAGGGATTGAGTTGGGATTGGGAGTTGGAGGCAGGATTGAATTGACTGAATAGTTGAAATTCTTTTTGTTTTGATATTTTTGTGTTCATTTAAAACATTCTGGGAATTATTAGGTATGCCTACTCTGGTTGGATTGGATGCGAGATATAATTTTTTTTTATGGATTTCAATTTGTCGATTAATACGCGATCTACTCTGTTCAAACATTGGTTTTGATGACGTGTGCATAAATATTTGATTTAGTGAGAGTGTTGAATAGAAAAGCGAACTTTTATTTGAGATTCTGTTACAGAAGTACTAGCACTATCCACTTCAAAATATTTATTTCTTTTTTCGTAGACTGCTCCTATTTGAATATTTACAGTTATTTGGTTCCAACTTTAAATTTAAAAAAATAAGTAAGGAATACTTATAATTTTTTTATTTATATAGGTAAAAAAGGTAGAAATGAAATTTAAGTAATATATAAAAACAAGTAAATTAGAAAGCAATAAATTATAATCATCATTATAATTTATGTTCTATGTATAAAATAAAATATTTTAGAAGGCACAATCGTTGTTCGTTCTCAGGATATTCGAGCTGAAATACAATTATTGTAACTACTTTTCTTTAAAATTTTTAACAGTTTTTGATTTTTAGTTAAAAAACTGCCCATTATTTTATCAGTTGCTAACAATTATGTTATGTAGAAAATAAAACAAACAAGAAGTCAATATCGTTACTAGTTTTTAAGAAATTTGAGTCGAAAGACAATTTATACCAATTTTTGGTAGAATTTTTTGTAGTTTTTAATTTTTTGTAAAAAAACTGTCCATTGATTTTTTTTGAAATTTTCACCAGTAGTCAAAAATAACATTTTTCGTAAAATAAAATTATTTTAAAGTTAATATCGTTTTTCAATGTAAGGATATTCGAGTTATAAAATTTTTTTTTTTTAGTTTTTTTGATTTTAAAAAATAACGGTATATTGATTTTTTTCCAAATTCATATCAAATTTGTATGACATCATAATGTGTCGAATAAAATTTATTTCAAGTCAATAGCATTATTTCTTCGTGAGATATTTGAGCCCAACCAAAATTTTCACTTCTTTTTTAAACTGCTATAGTAAAAAAACAACTGATTGAATATTAATAAACGCCCTTTCAGCTTCTTTCGAAGTTATTATCTGTAAAACAGAATTTATTTCAAGTCGATATCTCTACTCGTTCTTGAGATATCGACGACGACAAATGGTACCAGAGAGCTCTAGGGACCTTGAAACGTCGAGAAATGTCAAAAATTTCAATTTGACAAATCGGACCGATTACAATAACTCCCTATGGGAAGTTAAAAATATTGATAAAGCAGAAAATTATATTGTTGGTCTTTTTATAACCTATTATTGATTTTTAACTGTTTGTACAAAATTGAACCAAATTAAACTTTTTTTTTCTTTTCCAAAACTACTGTTTTTTTCTATTTTTTACAATTTTTTTTTTAATTTCAAGTTTTTGAAAAATTAACAACACCATAACATAAAATGTCCAACTTTTGAAATCATTCTAAGCTGTTAAATTTTGAAAAATATATTTTTTTGTGAGTGACCGTTTTAAATTATGGTTTAAGCGAGAGATACCACCCTTCCATTATCTGTGAGTGGCACTTGCATCGAAGAAACTAATCAGCTTGCAATTTTAGGTATGTGCATCACAAACTATTTTTTGTGGAACGATCACATACTTAACGTCGCAAAAAATGTCGCAAGATGTTTAGGTTTCCTTTGGAGATGCAAGAAATTCTTTTCCCCTTCTGATCTGGCTATTATTTATAAAAGTTATATACGTTCAAAGCTTGAGTATAACTGCCATCTCTGGGCTGCTGCTCCAGCAACTTACTTAAGCCTCTTAGACAGTATACAAAGACGAGCCTTCAAAATGATCGGAGACAGAAACATCATCGATACCTTTACGTCACTAGAACACCGGCGTAACTTTTCCTGTCTCTCAATTTTTTATCGTCACTTTTACGGTAAGTGCCAGTTGCATTCCTCCCCTTAAACAATTCAACCCTAGTACTCGTGCTTCCAGGAATGCTCATCAGTTTACTCTTGAACCCAATTTCCGTCGTATTGTCAAGTACAGGGATTTGTTCTTTAGCCGTACTACGTGAATGTGGAATACCCTTCCACGCTCTGTCTTTCCTTCTCATTGTGATGAACTGAAATTCAAGACTAATGTTCACCGACATCTCCTTTCAAATCCCCTCCTATACTTACCTAAAGCTCGCACTGTGTGTCTGACATGTAAGGGGTATATAAAATCCCCTTTAGTGCGCGATAAATTATGGTCAATTTTTCCTAATATTTTTTTGTTATTAAAAATTTTTTACAGAACTTTTTTGGACAAATTTTTCGTTTCACTTTTTTTCGAGATTGCAGACGAAAATATTTATTATTACGAAAAAAAATGTCAACACTTACTACCGTGAATTTCCTTTGGTGTAAAGCTGTATTTCTGTTTGCAAATTTGTTGAAAGAAAAAAGTGTAATAATGGCATTACACCCTGACGACTGCATTTACAACTTAGGCGTTCCAAGATGAGACCTAGCCATACAAGACCGAGACGAGACTGCAGAAATCAAATAGAAGACACGAGAAATCAAATAGAATGAAACCGAGACGAGATTTCGTCCTGCTAAATAGGTAAATTTATTTTCAACAAAAATTAAGTTATTTGTGAATATTTCATTTTTCTTTTCTATTTTTAATTCCATATTCTTTAACAAATTACACCATGAAATTGTTTTCTGCATTCTTGAAATTGCCTTCAAATACTTTGCATTACTTATGGGACTCCATCCAAGGGACCCTTCTCTATACTTTCATTGCCTCGAACTCATCCTTCCCTTCCTCCCTCCCTCCAAAAAAAAAAATGAACTATTTTATTATTCTCTGATGCTTTGTTCCAATGGTATATATACCTACCGGTTCCAAATCATAGCTCGAACATCCAATTCTCCACCGCAATATAGAACTGTAATGTGAGTGTGTTTGTAAATAAATTACATACAATCATACATTTATACGAAGTACGAACATTTTGTGGTCGGTATAACGGTAGATAGGTACACTCCTACATTTATTTGGTTTATTGGTCGAATGGGAATTGCTATATCCTTTCCCTTTTTCCATTACGATTTTGATTTAATTTGATTAGAGAATTGTGTGAATGGAAATATTATTAACTTAGCTTGGTCAGATGAGAAAATGAAATTTATTGCAGGCAATCAAATTAACACGGTAGATTTTTTTTTATCCTTTTTAATATTATTAACCATAACTAGTTTAGAAAGGAGGTTAGTTATTGCTGTGATGTTATGGTTTCTATATTTTTATTTTTATATTTCAGATTTTAAAAGGTTAAAAGTTGTTATAATGTACTTCTAAATAAAATTTAGTAAACGATACATTTTTTAGAATTTTTAAGATAAAGTAACTAACACAAATGGAGATCGCATATTACTTGCATGTGAAGATAATGAAATAAAATAAATATTATGTTACTGTAATTTAAAGAACCCAAGATAATAAAATTCTAAAAATTACTGGTTAGTTTTAAAATTCGTCCGTAAAAATTGTTTTGTTTTAGAAGTAATAATTTCCTTTTTGGGAGCACTAGTCTACTTAGAAAAAAACATTAACGGTTAAATTTTAGAATTTTCAAAATTCTGCTTTTCAAAATAAAATTGTTTGTCTAAAACTCTGTATTGAAACATTTTGAAATGTAAATTTCTGTTTTTTAAATCTTTAATAAAACAAAAAAATTATCGTTATTTTCGGAATTTGCAGAATTTTCTTATTTCGAGTTTTACAGTCAAAAAGCATAAAACATAATAATTTATTTGCCTAGTCTAGTTTTTGTTTTCTTTTATCTATTGCAAAAAAAAATTGATTTTCATTAAAGTGGCAACCCTTTAACAATAAGCAAATTAAATCATAATTTTGTTTAAAATATTCTATTGGTTTTTCGAGTAACGTGAAAATTCTGGCTTTGAAGCGAAGGAATCCAAATTAAAAAAAAAAAGACAAACAAAAATTTAACCACTCGAAAAAAAAATACATTTCAGTAGAGCTGGCAACACTGAGAGATATTTCAATGTAGGAGATTAGTCTTTGCATATATATGCTATATCGTGTACCTTTTTTAAGTCAACTCGCGTTGCGTTGCAATCACAATATATTTTTGGGATGGTAGCAATACTAAAATTTATTTTGGAATATAAGCCTGATCTACATTTTCACATATTGCATATCCTTGTTGAGTCACATGTTTTTTTTTATATTTAGCGCGCAACTTAAGGGGATTTTATGTACCCTCTATATGTAAGAGACACAGTGGGAGCTTTGAGTAAGTAGGAGGGGATTTGAAAGGAGATGTCGGTGAACATTAGTCTTGAATTTCGTCACCTCACAATGAGAGGGAAAGACAGAGCGTGGAAGGGTATTCCACATTCGCGTAGTATGGCTAATAAACGAATCCCTGTACTTTACAGTACGACCGAAATTGGGTTCAAGAGTCAACTGATGAGCATTCCTGAAAGCGCGAGTATTACAATTGAATCGTTTACGGGGAGGAATGCAAGTGGCTATTTCATTTGAGCACTTACTGTAAAAGTAACGATAAAAGAGCGAGAGACAAGAAACGTTACGCCGGTGTTCCCTCCGATCATTTTGAAGGCTCTTCTTTGTATACTGTCCAAGAGGCTTAAGTAAGTTGCTGGAGCACCCACCAGCCCAGAGATGAGAGTTATACTCAAGCTTTGGACGTATATAACTTTTTATAATAATAGCCAGATCAGAAGGGGAAAAGAATTTCTTGCATCTCCAAAGGAAACCTAAACATCTTGCGGCAATTTTGGCGACGTTAAGCAAGCTGATTAGTTCCTTCAATGCAAGTGCCACTTAGAGATAATGAAAGTGGGGGGGGGGGGGGTATGTCTCACTTTAGCGACAGAAGGCAACATTGAGTTTTCGAAGCATTAAATTCTACTTGATTTTTTAATCCCCATTGTACAATGCTGTCTAAGTCAGAATTTAATGTACTTATCATTTCATTTCGAAAACGTTTTTGGGGTTGTCACTTTCCAGGAAATATATTTTCTTATGCAGTAGAAAAAAAATGGAACATTTTTGACAAGTTGTTTCTTTGTCTCTTCTAAGCTAACCTGGAGCTTATGTTATTCATAGACAATTTAGACACAGGTCCAAAAGATAAACTGCGGCTCAATCCTTAAAAACGGTTGACTCTGACTAAGTTGTTTTTTTCTATATCTGTAAAAAATGGATTGGATTTCAATGGATTGACAGGCAATGGTACTAAAATTGTAGTAGAATTCTGTTTTTACTAAACAGAGCTGCCAAGTTTCTTATGAATAGCAGCTGTTTCTAACCTGGGTGTTTACTTTAGACTCTAGGCCAGTTGGACTCGGCTTTAAAGTTTGACTATGAATATTTCTAATAATGTCTTTTTTTTGCAAATGAAATTAATTAAAAATTAAATATTCGACCTTTGACGTAGCGCATGAAACGACAAACCGAGTTTTATCTTTAAACGCGATTGGCGCTTAAACTACGCATCACCCTCCAAAAAATAAAAATTAAAAAAAATCACCTCATTTAAAAAACAAACCACTCCCTACCTAACCAAATTAAAAGAACTTTTACTTCTTTTTCGACGGAAGTTAGTCCTCAGGGTCTTAACCCGTCAAAACTCGATAAATATTTAAGAAATGAGAGCAATCTTCTTCACATTGAACATTCCAGTATAATACTATCAAACTTCGTTCTCATTGATCCTCATCAAATCGTGTCTCCATTACTATGGTAATAAAAATTCATAAAGTCCTGTCAATTTAAAATTGAAACGGCCGGATTTTGTGACGTGGGATTTTGTAATTCGGCATTTTTTGAATCACTCAAATATTTGAGGGCAAAATCAGCATTTAGTACCAAAAAAAATGATAAAGTTTTTGTCTCTTCTGCAAAAACAAATGTGTTTTTTTTAAATTCCTCGATTCACATTTAAAAAAAAAATCCCTAAAATTCTGTACAAAAGCCATCCCAAATACTTTATTAATTATAAATGCTTAAAAATGCAACAATTTCTCAGAATATTATATAAACTTTCAAACTTAAACCATAAAACCAAGGACCATTTTTTTCACACACCCGAATGCTCTTTATCAAAGCTATCAAAGCAACAGCTCTAGAAAAACTACAAAAAAAAAAATAAAGTTTCAAAAAAAAAAATCATCATTTAACTTAATAAATGGGCAGCAAAGAGCTCTTAAATTTGTTCCCCCTTGCCTCTTAAGAAAGCTATTAAGGCTAATTCAGACGTACACAAAAAAAAAAAAAAAAGATTATGTCAAGTAGATATCTTGCTGTGGTCTGCAATTTTTTTTTGTATCCTTTGAAGAATATGCAGTTGGTGGAATATTTTCTTTTTAAAGTGGCAAATGCAAAGGAATGCAAAAAAAAAATAAAATAAATGCCATGATATTCTTTAGATACTTTCCAAACTAAGGCAACAGCCGGAGAATATTGTAGAGTTCCTACACAAGAAAGGAGACATAGAAGACATTCGCGGAAAGCCGCGATACGCTGGCGGTGGAATAAAAAAGAAAGTCCGGCGACAACGTTTCGTGATTTTTTGTTTCCGCTTTTCTGTGGGTAGTGTGCATTTTTGCATGGAGCATTTTTTTTTTCTATATCACCATAATTACATTCTTAATGGGTTCTTAAGCCTCCTAGGGACATAGATCTTCTTTGAACAAAAAAAATATGTTTATCGCATAATAACAACTCAAGTTGTGAAAGTCACTAATAAAACTGTTAAAGTTTGTTATTGTTGAATTGACCATAAAAATTAGACGAACCAGAATTTTGTTGTTAAATATTTAATGGCCGACCTAAACTTCTTGTTGGCATCTTCCTGATTCCAATATCTGACGGCGGGATGAACTTTTGGTGAAACTATCTGACGGACGTACAGCTCTCTCTCTCTGACCTACCACAAAACTTAAATTATTATTTTAATTTGAAAAGCAATATTGTTTTTTTGAAATAATAATTATTCAAAATTAAACTTCAACTTGAACAACAAAATACAATTATTCATTGTCAAGTGAAACATTAAATTTGTTTCCATTATGCATTTCTGCAGATGACTATCATCATCGTTTAATGCTTCAACTCCCACATCATCCTGTTCCATATCAAGCTGGCTGGCTCTCCTGTTCCTCCTGTTAAGCTAGAAAAACCAAATGCATAATTAAAATCCAAATAAATTTTCGCAGGAAAAATAATGTTAAGTTGTTGTTATTGTTGCTCTTCGGTTTTCTACTTTGCGCAATGAATGTTTTTTTTTATTTTATTTTTCTTGTTGTAGCCAGCTAGTTGATGTTGTTGTTTCAGTTCAAATTCAAATTGGTTTTTAAATGGCCTGTAAAAAGTTTTAATGAGTTTCCAACAAGGATATTCCATATAGCATATACAAGCGCGACTTGTCCTCTATAGTATATCTGCCTATAGTGTATTCACGTTCATCGTATGCTGCGGTACCTATATTTATTCATAGGTCAAATTTTATATAAGGACAGAAACAGCTAGAACAGGCCATCTGCATTTATGAATTTGTCGACGACGACGATGATGACTTTGGAAAACAAAATATACAAAATAATAAAAATTATTGAAATTGAAAGGAAAACAAAGTAAAAAAAAAAGATTAAGAAAATAAAAAATCATAATAAAATTACTCAAGGAAGAAAAATAATCCCTTGGAAGGGGAACGAGGACGGCGTCTAAGGGAGATGTTAACTTCTTTAAAGTGATTGCGTGAGTTATGTGAATGAAGTCGAAGAAACAAATGTAATTACAAAAACTCATTATTAAAATGTTTCTAGTTATACTTTTTGTTGTGTTTTTTTTTCTTTTTAAAAAAAAAATAAAAATTGTAAAAAAAAGAAAACAACATAATTATGACTTAATGGACACCGAGCAATAAGCTTTTTCAAATGAAATTTGAAAGCAGATGCTGTCTTGCAAGCTTAGTTTAATAAAGAACAATTTTGCACCAATTATATTTTTGTACTAGATTAATATTTGAATGCTCTTTGTTGTTATGAGTCACCAAGACAAACTGGCTAAACAGGACCGCAGTTGTTCTGACTTCATTTCAAACTCACTCCTTTTTTGTTTTGTTCAATGTAAGAATATTTTTATTAAGAATATTTTTAAAGAGTTTTAATAACTTGCACATTAAGCTACCATCAGTTGAATTTTCATATTCTTGGAAGTGGATTAGATATTAAAAGATGAAGTCAAAGGTGTTTTCGGAATGCTATCAAAAATATGGAGAAACATAAATCTATAAGCTTAACGTCCAAGCTGCGATTGTTAGACTCCGTGCTTCTTCAGCACTTGGAAAGTCACAACTGCTGTCACTAGAAAGCTACAAACATTTGTTAATAGATGCTTAAGAAAAATCTTGAAAATTCACTGCCCCAATGGTATATCCAATGATTAACTTCATATGGAGATGAAGGTAGTAGTGGATTGGCCACAACCATATCCTTCAAAACGATATCGAGTACATTGCAAGTGAGGCGTTGCAATGGGACCCTATTATGCAGTCAAGGTGATGAGCTGCTCGATCTAGAAGTATTTGGTGAAGGAATGAGCACAACTGGGAATGAGCTGGATAGAACTGAAATACCTATAAAATCTCCAGGAACCGTGCATGATTTTAAATTCACGGAAATAAGATTACCAAAGACCTAGGCAAGTAATAAATTGAATACACTGTTCTGGATACAAAAAATCAACAAAGTACTAAAAGTACGTATACGCCTAAGTGTACCATTTTATCGTTACTTTTAGAAAGAATAGAAAGGAAAGGATTTTGTGATTTACACGCTTCAGAGCATTATTCCGGTTCAATGATAAAATTAAATGATAACTTTTTATCATTGGATTTTCTAACTTATTTTATTTCATTTCATCCGAAATGTTAATTCTCTTTACCGCAAAAATTGCTTAGATAAATGAAACGGCAGGTGATACATTTGCACGCACCTCATTAACACAAGTGTTCTATTGACTCTATTACAGAGGATGAAAAAGCTGAACAGCCGAGCCACAGAAGGAGCTGTGATAAAATTACCAAAATTCTGCAGACGTAGCAAGAAAAATTTAAAATTGTTCAAGTCATGTTGCTCCGGCAGCAATTTTTTTAACAAATATTTAAATATTTGTTTGAAGTTATCTTAAGTTTTTAGTTCAAAATTTAAAACTTGAAAATTCGTTTTTCAAAAAATTGAAAAAAATAAGCATTCTTTTGTTCTAAATTATTACTTAAAGATACCGTTACCACGCGCTTACTAAAATTGAAGAGAATTAAAAAAAAATGTGAGTAAAATTAAACCGAAGCATTTGTTTAACAATTTTTACTGTTCTACAAAAATTATTTCAAGAGATTTTTAAAATTGAATGATAAAACACAATTTGGGCTTTGTTTATAAATATCTCACATATCGGCATTGATGGCTTTTAAACTTAGAAAATTTTGAAAAATTGTTTATATTTTTTTTTTGAATATTCACTTTTTAAGAATTCTTTGAATATGGCACATCTGTGAAAAGATGAAAAAAAAAAATAATTTTTCTTGGAAATCCGACGTATTGTAGTAACTCTAATTCGATTTCAAAACATGTAAACCTACGGAAATGTATAATTTTAATTTAGTTAACAAAGAAAAAAAAAAAAAACTTTCAATTCCTATAATTTTGGATTTTGTTTATGAATATTCAGGGGTGGTATAATACCACATTTTTAAATTAAACATTTTATTTATTGCAATTTAGAAAAAAAAATGTGTGACGGAATTTTTAAGAGTTCAATGCATTTGTTTAAAAAATTTTAAAAATGCTGTTACAAGTGTACGAAATTTTTGAAAATACTTTTTGGAAATACTACTTACCTGCTTAGTTAAATAAATTTACAAAAAAAACACAGAAACGAAAGGACCAAGCTCCGAAACCACAAAGTTGCGAAAAAGAAATCACAGTCTACGTTACGCGAGGATCCTATTTTCGGTTTCTTATTCTGGGCTTGGATTGAAACAGAAAAGGAAACAGTACTGGTATGAAACTGACACAATTGTCGAAAAAATAAGTAATCCTTGAATGTAGTTGCTGCAGACCTAGGAAGTCGCTCTAAACAGCGTATCACAATGAAAAGCAATTCTGACTAGACAACAGTCAGTAAATTTGTGAAAACATCCTGTTGAATTTTTGTTTTCTTTTATAATTCTGCATACCTAATATATAATTACCTATTTCACCTGTTGTCATGTTGAAACTTCTTTTTTTTTTCTTTTATTCAATCTCAGCTTTCATATCTACCAAGGCCAATATCGAATCAACAATAGGTCTTCCGCCCTACGTAACTTAGATTTGTCGATATTTTATTTTTCGTAACTTTGCGTTTCCCAACCTTCTCTTTTCGCAACATGATTTTTTGAATTTTTATCTTTTCGAAACTTTATCTTTTTCAACTTTGCCTTCCGTGACCCAGGTAGACACCTCATCGGTGCAGCAAATATCAAATACAGGTCAAACAGAGGTCAAATAATAATCAGCCGATTGAAATCAAAAAATTTAGGTTTGATGTACTCCGTACTCACTTTTTAACCACTTACATACATTATTTAAAAAAAAAAACATCTTGAAGTCAGCAAAAATAACTTTCCTTTTTGAACTAAAACAAACAGACAGAAATACGAAAAAAAAAGTATTGTCGTCTCTCTGCCAAATGGACCGCAAATGGATGAAGATCATTATTTGTAGAATTTATTTTAAAATCGTGTGAAATACAAATCTGACGAAGAGTTTACGTGATTTTCTGAAGTTTTTCATCTTAGGAAAAAAAAAAAAAGTCGGACATCACTTCAAGTTTGCACGTGACCAGAATATCTTTTTTTTAACCAACATGCGATGCTTATGGACATAGTTGTATAGGTAGCTATAGAGCTCCTTGAAGAATTTTCTTTTATTCTCATTCTCATCCTTGCTTTCCTAACTGTGAATGAATTCCTTACTTGTCCTTACAAGGAATCTATTTTTTAATTGAAAATGCATTAATTTTAATTTTTTTTTATTTCAAATCAATTCTGGGAAAAAAATCCCGAATAATATTTAAAAAAAAAGGACCTCATTGAAAATAAAAATGGTCATTAGTGAATGAGTTATGAATTCCTCATAAATCATGCCAAGAAGAAAACTCTTAATCATTTTTTTTTTTTTTGATAATGCGGTCGCACATGTTCAACTCCAGAGAAATCGCATACTTACTTTCTGCCATCCCTAATGGCTAGAACACTCTACCTACTATATGCATTCGCATTCCATTTAAATTTAAAGATTCCCTTTTTCGAATTCAATGAAGTAGTCCCCAATATATAGAAATTGATAGCATCATTTAATGGAAAAATCAATGAGGCTTACGTAAGGAGTAGTGCTCCTGTTATAAAAGACCGTGCCGCATCATTGATAACTGGGAAAGTATATTTTTTGAATTATGATCTTAGAAAAGAGTTTGCAAAGTCGCATAGGCAATAATTTTGGTATTGCTTGACAGGTGGGTTATTTAAATGATATTTTATATGAGGAAATGAGTTTAAATAAAAATGAAAGGCAAATAAATTAAGTTTAAAGATCTTGTTCAGGGATTTTTTTTAATAAGCTTAGAACAGTAACACTTAATAGCTATTATCGCTTTTTATCCATTTATCAAGCCATTAATAAGTCAAAGCGTTATAAAAGCTAAATAAACACAAACCGGAAGCCAAAGAAGAACAGAAAAAAAATGGTAAAGACAAAAAACAGTTAAATTATTTGAATCCACTTTGTATGCAAATGACGTGCCAAAAGGATAAAACAAACCCGTTTTTTTCTGTTAACCTGGTTTTCGTTTTTTTTTTCTACATCACTCCGCTATATTCACTTTCCAATATAACCACCATCAGCCAACGTTCACAGGGTTTTTTTTTTATTTCTGAAGAATTTCCGCTCCTTCAAAGATGTCTTCGCTTCCGTCGTCGTCTTTGCTGTCGTTGTCGTCGTCAGTCATCAAACCGTGTAATGTTATGCACGCCCTACCGTTTAAGGAACAAGTAGTTAGGTTAACAGCAAAAAAAAAAAACACACGACGAGGTGAAAATTAAATGAACAAAAATGAAAAGAAAATTAATACTACTCCCTCCTCCCCATCCATCCATTCATCCATCTTGTAGCTAAACTGTGTGTTGTAGATGCAAGCAAAATATAACAGGTAACTAGGGTTTTTTTTTTTTTTAAGCAAAAAATCCTTTTAGAAAGGTAATTTATTTAAGTCCTTGGGTGTTTATTTCAAAAAACGGATATTTAACGCTATTGCGTGTTTTAAATAATCGGAAATTATAATTTGTTCACTTTTCCTTTTTTTTTTGCATTTTTTGTGTCCTATTTAAATTTTTGATATCGTGAAAAAAAATGAGAATAATGATATCAGATTTGTTGCTTCTGTGAGCGGGTCTACTTGCAGGCCACATTTGCATTTACAAAATATTTAACAAGAGATTTCGTTCATAGTATTATGGGATATAGATAAGCTTTATTAGAGCAGGATAGTTAATGTGCATATGACCTGGGCCCAATTGCACCAGCAACTTAGCAAATTATGATAAATTTTAAAAATTTTTTGTTGCACCAAATAGATATTTTGATAGAAGATTTATGTTTTTAAAAAATGCGCGGTTTCTAAAAAAATAATTTTTTATATACAAAATTTTGTAAGTAAATAGATTGTCAAATTGAATCAGCTGCTCGTAAAAAGTTAAATTTGTGACTTGAATGTGTGTGCCACATATATGCGATAGGCGTGTTCGGACTTCGGACCATTTTTTATTGAAACCTTCGCCAAAAATTAGACAGATTCAAGTCTGAAACCCACAACATAAATACTGATGTGCCACAGGGTTCTGTTTTGTCTCCGACCCTCTTTCTTATTTTTATTATTGATCTCCTGTCTGCAACTACTAATCCATTAAATTGTTTCGCTGACGATAGCACCCTTAGCTTTTCATATTCGTTTCCAGATTCACATCCCTGCTCTTCGGACGTGGAACTGAAACGGCTAAATATGATAAGTACATTAAATTCTGACTTAGACAGCATTGTACAATGGGGATTAAAAAATCGCGTAGATTTTAATGCTTCGAAAACTAAATGCTGCCTTCTGTCGGCACTTGCATTGCAGAAACTAATCAGCTTGCGATTTTAGGTATGTGTATCACAAACCATCTTTTATGGAATGATCACATACTTAACGTCGCCAAAAATGCCGCAAGATGTTAAGGTTTCCTTTGGAGATGCAAGAAATTCTTTTCCCCTTCTGATCTGGCTATTATCTATAAAAGTTATATACGTCCAAAGCTTGAGTATAACTCCCACCTCTGGGCTGTTGCTCCAGCAACTTGCTTAACCGGCGTAACGTTTACTTTTACGTTAAGTGCTCTAATGAAATAGCCAGTTGCATTCCTAACCTTAAACGTTTCAACCGTAATACTCGCGCTTCCAGGAATGCTCATCAGTTTACTCTTGAACCCAATTTCGGTCGTACTGTCAAGTACAGGGATTCGTTTTTTAGCCGTACTACGCGAATGTGGAATTCCCTTCCACGCTCCGTCTTTCCCTCTCATTGTGATGAACTGAAATTCAAGACCAATGTTCACCGACATCTCCTTTCAAATCCCCTCCTACTTACCTAAAGCTCGCACTGTGTCTCTGACATGTAAAGGTTACCTACATAAAATCCCCTTTTGTGCGCGCTAAATATAAAAAAAAATGGTACAAAAAGTCACTTTACATGTTTTTTTCACAAGGTAATCGGAATTTCTTAGGCTTGAAATTTTGTGAATTCTAGGAAGCATAAATATACACAGAGAAAAAAATTATTAAAAAACAATAAGATTCAGATACATATGGATGTACTTATCTATAAAATCTCATTAAAAGCAACAAAACAAAAAGTTTTCCCAAAAATTTTCTAAATAGAAATCAGATTGATTCAATGTAGAAAATCTTATTGAAATTTTATAATATCTTCGTATTATTTAAAGAAGTATACCACTTAAAATAAACAACAATATTTGAAAAAAACTTATTGTTTTAAAAAGTTAACTTATTAAATTTCAGTCCTTACTAATGCAAATGCAAAGTTCATTCAAAGACAGTAAATTGTTTCCTTTATGCACTTACAAACTTGAACTACTCAGAAATAAACTGCTCAATCATTGATTTTCCTTTATGGGGGGAACTCAGCAACCAATATGAATAATCACAGAAAAAAGAACCATTTGACTAGTGGTGATGAAAGTTTTAAGAAACTTTAAAGTCAGCATAAAATTTAAAAGTGAATTTTTATGCAAAACTCCAAATTTAAACTGACCTTGATAAAAAGGTAGACCGTAAACTTTTATTTAAAAAATTTTTATAATCAAATATTATTTCCTTCAAGGATTTTCCTATTTTGCTTATCTTTTATTGTCTTGCCAACCGCACCATGACGCTTATGAAAATTGACAATAATGATGATGATGGGACACATGCGATGATGTTGTTTGTAGACTTTGTCAACATTACCTTTGACAATTACCCTAAACGGATTTTGCCTAAGGATACCAACAAGCGCATATTGTCTTTTGTTTAAATCATCATGATGCTTCAGAAACAGAAATCAAAAACACCCAAATCCCTACCCCCAGTTCACCAAATAATGTACTTGCAGAGACAAACAAACAAACATTCATTCATTGATATTCAACCTGCTATCATCCGGTTCCTGTTTCAATTCCTCTTTTGTGTGTATGTTGGAATATATGCAGAGACTTTGACTTTGACTTTAGGACTTTTGAATAGGACCAAGAAAATATGGAAGACTTGGGTGCATCACTTCTAAAAAAAAAAAACTCTTCGGGAAAGAAAGAATATGATTTTGCATTTCAGATTGTCATGTCGATTGAATTACAAAAGAAGACAATGTCCTTTAAAGCTTTCAATTTTTTTTTTGTTTAAAAACTTTAAGGACGAAGATTTAATTTCGATCAAAATAAAACTTATATGATTTCCTTGGTGTAATTAAAAAAAATCTTCCCTTCTTCTCCCAAACACTGCACTTGCTCTTCGTTCATTTGTAAGTGAAATTGATGCAATGGACTTAAAGCTTAGACAGTGTATCCTGCGAATTCTGGGGTGTGTTAGAGAGAGATTTCTAAGAAAATGAAGAAATAAAAGAAATTATAAACTAAAACAAATGTGACAAGCTGAGGAAAATGCATTCACAAGTTTACGTTAGGATACATCCTCCCTTTCACTCTCCAGCAGAAGCATGACCATCAGCTATACTAAAGCAGTAGAGAATAATAAACTGCGGAAGGCAGTGAGTTTGATAGGTAACCATTTTTTATATGACGACTCTAGCGACTATATACCACCAACAACGTATACCAACCAACCAACCGACGAGGACGCTTTATTACTTTTGTACTATTAAACATGAATGCTGTCAACATTGGTTCCGTTTCCATCCGAGTCGGTCGGTGGGCGAAGGTGGCTTGGCCGGCGTTGGGCGCCACTTTTTTCCGTCGTCTCATCACCGACTAGAAGCTCTCTGCAGTTGGCAATATCATTGTGGCTGCTACTATATACGAGTATATAGCCCAAGAGCAGGGATGTAAGGAAGAAGCGTTTCAAATACTCCTCGGAGCTCCTACAGTGAAGTGACTGACTGACAGTTCAGTGTTTGAGGGCGGGCGAGAAGGACCTTCCTTCATTCGTTCGTTTGGTTGAATCTCTGTTTATGTGATGTGAGTGATGAAGACTCATAGCCGGGAGGATTATTATACATGTTATATGGGGTATGGTATAACGTTAGAAGATTAAACACTTGCGGGTGGTTGGGATTCCATCGATTTGTGTGGCAGAGGGGCGATTTCGCTTCCTCAACTTGTACACTTTTTATTCTTTGGGGGTGGTTGGTGGTTTCTGGTCTGGCCTGGAAGACTTTATTGTTTGTTGGTAGTTATATATGAAGTTGATGTGGGGAGTGAGTGTGGTGTTGTTTTTTCTTTTCATCGAGAATTTTTGTGATTTATGATGGAATGTTACACAGTGAGACAATGCATATTAATTTTTTTGTTGCTGTACATTAAATGAATTATTAAAATTGAATCAAATTGAACTCAAATTTAATTTAGTTTTTTTTTTAAGAATGAAAAGATGAAAACGTATTTTTTGGAATTTCCATTAATAAAAAATGATTTTCAAATGGTATGACAGCTGAAATATAAAAATGAAAATGAAAAGTGCCGAGTACAGAACTTGTGGAAATCTCTTCAACAAACTTGTCTGCAAAAAAGCGAAAGCGCTTGCTAAAAACTGTCAAAGCATACTAACAGCACGACATAGAAACATGGTGGCGAAATGATGAAGCTAAGTCAGAAATATATCGGAAAAAATGGTTAATCAATGTACCCCTCATAAGACGATGTAGGGGCACCCCGATGCCAAAAAGAAATAAAGAAGAAGTGTGCCCTATTTCAAATGGGAGTAAAGAGTTTGAAAAAATATTTGCACCGGCTGTTGATGAAAACCAGTTAATTTAGGAAATGCGAACATAAAAAAGAAGAAATCACTACATCAAAGTTGACAAATCCCTTATGGGGATATCGGGTCTATATGGCCCACGATCCAGTGGAAGAAAGTTGCTTTTTTTTAATAATTAGCGCACACTCAAGGGAATTTGTACCCTTTTTATGTCAGAGACACAGTGCGAGCTTTAGGTAAGTAGGAGGGGATTTGAAAGGAGATGTCGGTGAACATTAGTCTTGAATTTCAGTTCATCACAATGAGAGGGAAAGACAGAGCGTGGAAGGGTAGCCCGCATTCGCGTAGTACGGCTAAAGAACGAATCCCTGTACTTGACAATACGACCGAAATTGTGTTCAAGAGTAAACTGGTGAGCATTCCTGGAAGCGCGAGTATTACGGTTGAAACGTTTAAGGGGAGGAATGCAACTGGCTATTTCATTAGAGCACTTACCGTAAAAGTAACGATAAAAGAGTGAGAGACAGGAAACGTTGCGCCGGTGTTCGAGTGACGTTAAGGTATCGATGATGTTCCTGTCTCTGATCATTTTGAAGGCTTGTCTTTGTATACTGTCCAAGAAGCTTAAGAAAGGAAAAGGTGATGCACGAGATTGCAATAGCCACCACTTGGTCAAGCTAATATCAAACACAAAGGTTACCATTGAGGGATTATTGAATGGTCGTCTGCAAAATTAAACGCCTATCAGTGCTGGTTTGATTTGGCTAAGTCAACCATGCAATTCAGAGTTTACGAATTAAAAGATATCCCCGATATCTGATGAGTTGTCTTGGTACACTCCTTCTTTCACTTGGAAATCTTCGGTTTCTCCTGCGAGGTATCTTACTTTTGTTTTGGCGTGCATGCATGAATGTCTATCATCATCAGCAAGTACACTTCGAGACTCGAAGTTGATGACAGCTCCTATGATTTTGGTTTCATTTGATTTAGCACTAAGAAATGTGACATATGCTTAGGTTTTACGAAGGCTGAGATACATAAGTTTGATAAATAACAACTTCCATCTCTTTCCCGCTCAAGTAAAATAACCACCTTCATACAAAATATTTTGAAAGACTCTTTGGGTTCTTTATTTTTATGAAAAATAAAAGATTTTCAAGGATTGAAGAAAATCCCTCCAGAATTTTCGGCTTTAGGTCGAGGAATAAACAGACAGACAGAAAGACAGATAGATAGTCGCTTAAAAAAAAAGAAGAACATACTAAATCAGATATTGAATAAGTATATCGGAAAGTCAGTGTTTTATGTTCCGTTTGAAGGATGTGTAACTATTGCACTCATTAAAGGAAAACTCAAAATTTTACTAAAAAAAAATCTTTTACCAATATTCAACAGAACCCAACCAATAGTTGAAAAAAAAAACAAAAAAAAGATCGAAGAAAAAATCAAAAACAAAAAATAAACCAAAAGAATCCTACAATCCAAAAGGACCAAACAACGAAAATGAAATCGTAAAACGTGAGAACTTAATGGTCCTTATGTTAGAACAATACATTTCCATCCACACCTCCTACGCCTCCGCCTCCAACACACAACCTTAAGCCAATTGTAGATTCCTGTTTTAACGTGGTTGTTACTAATTTACACAACGAGCTAGGCGAGCACTTCAACCATCGACTTGATGGCTGCTCTATCCTTCTCAAGAAGGATGATGGCTCCTTGTTGAAGACGATGTCGATGTCGATGTTGTCCTGGCCTTGTGGTTGTTTTTTTTGCTTTTTTTTGTGGTAAGAGGATACATTTCTGTTTTCTACTGTACGTGGGGTCAGTACATACCAAGGCTGGTTGAAAATAGTCCTGGTCCTATAGTGAGCGGTAATGACTTCTCGTTCTTATTATTTGAATCAGCTTTTGAAGATGTGTTGGAGGTTGTTGTTTTTTTTTACATGTCCTTTGGTTGTGCACTTTTATTGGATCCAATTTCAGTTGAAGAAAGCCAATTACTCCAATGTTTCCTCGAGATGTGGTACCTACGGACATAAAAATTCCTTCTCTTCTTCGCTTTATTCCTTATGTACCACTACCTAATTGGAATTGAAACATAAATTAAAAGTCTGAAACAGAAACACGTCGTTCATCTCGCGTGTCTCGTGTTTGTCCGTTGACGGTTCGAAGATTAACCGCTGGCAATAATTTTGTAACAGCAACAGAAGCAGCAGCAGCATCAGCATCAGTAGAAAACCCATCACTATATGGCTTCGAAATGGTTGGGTCATAAGCCTTTGATTGGGGGAGTTTGAGGGTGGTCAATAAAAACGTTGATGTAATTCATGTTGTGTGTGGCGCTATAGGGAGTAAAATACTATAACCGACTCGAATTACTCATTCAGACCGTTCGTCGTTGGTTGGTTGATGGGGGTTAAAGGAGGCGAGAGTTCATGTTCTCGAGTGGTTAGTCGTTTAGGAATTTATATAAATGAGGCGTCAAGTGCATTGGAACACGAAATAAATAAAAATGAAATGATTCCGTTGAAGCGTGTATTGGAGAATATTTTTGGAGGTTTTTATCACCGCAACCGGATATGGCACATATGGCGGGACAATCAAAATATTTTATTATTTTATTTTTTTTTGGAGTTTTAGGAGTTGTTTTGAAAATTGACTGACACACCAAATTGTTAAGGTTTTATTTTAAAAAGTTTTTAATATACTATGGGCTAGATTGAATATTGAAATTTACATTTTTGTCGGGATATTCTTCGTGGGCTAGACCGGAACTATGATACTTGAACTAACAACGAATTTTTAAAAAAATATTAAGGGTCTAAATGCAAAAAAACAGTCTCATGATCGGATATAGGGATTGGTTTGTTGTCACTCGTATGAAGTATACAATATAAAACAATATGAGCTAAGCCTCTCGAAGTTAAAGTTCGATGCTTACATGCGTCAAATGTTAAAAAATTATTCGGGAGTTGGTCGATGATGTTAGTTCCCTACGTCAAGAAAGAAAACGCGAAGCTCAAAGAAGACATAAGCTCTTGAGATCAAGCTTATACTATAAGTGGAAAGTCTATTTCAAAGTGTCTTCGACGCCTTAGGTGTCTTCAGCGTCTTGAGCATCTTTAACGTCTTTTGCAACTTCGGAGTTCTGTGCGTCTTGTTGATATTCGGTGTCTTAGGTATATTAGTGCAATCAGTGTCTTGGGCGTCTTAGCCGTCTTTGGCGTCTTTTAAGCGTCTTCTATTACTTGCGTGTCTTCTGGGTCTTGATGTTTCCAGCATCTTGAGCGTCTTAAGCCCTCTCGGCGTCTTCAGTGTGGTCGGGGTCCTTGGAGTTTTGGAAGTCTTGGGCATCTCCTCCTCGTCTTTGGCGATTTAAGTATTACTGGGTGCTCAATTTTACAGAAGTTAATGCATAAATGCTAATACAATTGGCAACAATTCTGAAGAAGTGATTCCAAGATTTCAGTAGTGGAGCTATCCCCCACAAGGGGAACTTCAAGGGGAACATGTCCGAGGGCCTAAGTGCAAGTGACAGTAAGATGTCGGGAAAGTAAAAAAATAATTTTGATGATCTGTCAGTCATCCAGCTATGGGGTTTTGTGATTTTTGAAGCCCTATAATCTCAGGAACCACTAATTTTAAAAAGTTGGAAGTTTTTGAAGCACCTGTGCTTAATATGATTTGTAAATATTCTGACTTTGAAGAGTCTGCCTTTTTTGGTAAATATCTGTAAAAATGGTGTAGTGTCAGAAGTCTGTTGGGCACTACAAAAAATGCATATTTATAGTCAAACTTTAGAACCGGGTTCAACTGGTCTCGAGTCTAGAGTTAACACAAAGGTTAGAAATAACTGCTATTCATAAACAATTTGGCAGCTCTGTTTATTAAAAAACAGAAATCTACTACAATTTTAGTACTTTTGCCTGTCAATCAATTGAAATCCAATCCATTTTTTGACAGATAGAAAAAATCAACTTAGTCAAAGAGTCAACAGTTTTTAAGGAATGAGTTCCAGTTTATCTTTTGAACCCGGGTCTTAATTATCTATGAATAACATAAGCTCCAGGTTAGCTTAGAAGAGACAAAGAAACAACTTGTCAGACGACTATGAATATGTCCCAATATTCCTAAGAATCAGTATAACTTTTAAAAACTTAAAAATAAAAAAAAAAAAAACTAGATCTTTCAAAGGAATAATATTATAATGCATCCATCCATTTAATTGCCAGAGATTTTCATAACTTAAATTAATTTCCGTCATTCGATGTAATTTTCTTTCTCATTAAACTTTCATGCATCACTATATCCGCTCTGTTCCGTCATCGTCGCATCGTCGTCGTCGTCGTTGCCGTAATTTTTTTTTTGTTGGCAATGGAGTTGACTGCAATTGCCATGTGGGCAGAGAATTATTTAAGAGAGGACGATAAAGTTTTACATCATACCCATATCATAACCTAGTAATAGGTGCCTTTCCCTCTTCACCCATCACCTGCACCTATGTTTGTAATATGCCTGAATCCTTTTTGCGACGCATTAATTCTGTTTTTCACTCGGAAAAAGCCCTCAAAAACACACTGAAAAATGGAAATTAAATTTAGTCGCACTGCACAGGATATACATACATCCATATGTATGTAGGTGATAGGTGGGGCTGGTTTTTTTTCGTATAAAGTGTTGGGGCGCCAAAAGCGGGCTTCATCTCAAAAGAACGGGTCTTTCCTCTCGAAAAGTTGGCCTAGCATAAAATATCCTTTGTTATGGCACAATGGTGTTTGTTCCGTAGCCTTATAACAATTTCCGGTTGGGAAATTTGAAGAGGTGTTCAACCCGCCATAAACAAATTTCCCACGGGAATTCCTCTCTATATCCTAGATCGCATTACCTTGAACCTGTGTAATGTGTATATCCGCAGGGATATTTATGTGAAATCTGAATTTCACTTTCAAAACTTTAAATGTTCATTTGGTATATTCGTACATCTGGAGCTACATATGTAGCCGAATTTATAACAGGATTTCATGAAACAAACTTGACAGTTCAAAGTGTAAGTTTACATGCAGTTGACATTAGAAACGCGTTTCCTGCATCAGAGTTCTGATAAAATTACCAATGTCCTTACACCAGCCACACAAATGTTTATTGCACGAGCAATAATAATAATAGATGAGTGGTGAAGCCATCAGGTACATACTATATGCCCATACACATCCTTTGTGAACTTTGAGCAACAAAGTCACCAGAATCCGATAATCCCATTGTCAATAGAGTTGATATACAAACGGCCGAGGGGAACGTTTCTTCTTAAGTTGATTTCCGACATCAAGAGTGAACTAATATGAAAAGCAATAAATATGGAATTGAGTTATATCATCTGACTGATGCTGGATGTAAGGTGTAAGGAGCCAACTATACAAAGACTGCTCTCCTCAACTTTTGCTAAAAAGCACATACATATGTACCTATACCAAAATAATGCGGGAAGGTGCAAATCCAAACAGTTTGAGTGAAGACTGAGGACGGAAGGAAGCAATGGGAATCAAGGATAAATTGTATTTCGATTAAATTTCACAGTCAGAAATGTTTGATATTTTCTTTTCTTTTTTTTTTGTTGTTGAAATTGTTGTCTTGGACATTGCGAGGATGCAGGCAAAGGAAAATGAAATGAGCTTTTGTGTTATGTCCTTTATAATGCCCTCTCACCCATGTTCGACGATTACGATTGTTTGCACTCTATACGAATTGTTGTATGGTCAGAAACATTCAGCTCTATGATTGTCGTTGGAGGAGGTGGAGAATTTGAAGTAATATCGTTATGAGGTTGAGACTGTGGTAATTTTATTTTATTTTTGTTTTTTATTAGATTACAATAATTTGGGTGGTGGATAAAAATTCTAGGTAAAAGTTAAAGTAAATATTTTATAGCATACTCTTTTGTACTTAAACTGAGTGAAAGAGGGACAAGAGAGACTTCTAAGCCCTGGATTGGCTCCTATTACGTCAGGGTGTTTTTTAGAAATACAAAACTTTGAAATGGCATAAAACATAAATGAATTTTTAAAATTGATATGAAATTGACTTTATTCGAAACATAAGCTTTTGGCATTAAAGAATAACGCGTCGAATGTAGCAACTTCACATATCCCCACGGCGTTAAATCGCACAATCTTGGAGGCCAATTCACTTTTCCTTCAATAAATCAATTGTGACACGATCTGTGTGAAATGTTGGGCCGTCAGGGACTCGACATCATGGTTGTTCAATTGAGGAACGAAAAAGTCAGTAATCATGGCTATATAGCGATCACCATTTACTGTAACGTTCTGGCCAGAATTGTTCATAAAGAAGTACGGATCAATGATTCCACCAACTTAAGAAGCACACCAAACCGTCAATTTTTATGGATGTGTCTCAACATACAATTGAATATTATCTTCACTCCAAATACAGCAATTTTGTTTATTGACGAAGCCATTCAACCAAAAGCGAGCTTCATCGCTAAAAAAAATACTCTTATGAAAATCGGAGTCAACGGCAATCTCTATTTGGGTCCATTAACCGAATCTACATACCTACTTGCTAGGAAGTCATGGGGCTTTAATTCTTGAAATACCAAACCAAATTGAACACAAAGCAGACCTTTTAATTGATATCATTTTAATAGTTTCGAGAAAAAAGAATTTTGTCATTTTCGTCCGAATCTTAAAACGCTAATATCTCATAAAGGAAGTGTCCTTCAGGGTTAAAAGTAGCAAAAAAAATTCATGATTTTCGAAAAAAGGTGACCTCAAATGTCCTCCGCGTCCAATAACTTAGTATTGAAAATAGCTAAGAAGAGTAGAAATACTGGGCCCAACGAAATATTGGCAATCTCAAAGTATTATTTTTGGCAAAATGCATTGAACCTTCAAAAAAAGTAGATTATGGTTAAAGCGCCCTATACACGGTGCAATCTGTCGTACCGACTTATGTTGCACCGATATCGGTTGCGATATCGAAAGTGAGCAAACACACCATACGACTAACTCACGATTTCATCAACTGTTAAAAAAAATCCTCATTTTCATCTCCCATTCTTTCATAAAGTTTTTATTTTTGGATTGTCCGTCATATACAACACACGGTACGATTTCCATCACAGCCGTCGTATGCAATCTCTCGTTTTCACTAGAGAGCATTCGACGGTACGATTTCAGTACAATGGATACTTTGGTTTACACACACGATACAATCATCGCATGCGATTCAACTGTTGTACGATAATCGGTACAATAATTGTATCGTGTTTAGAGCGCTTAAGAGACGTGGGAAATCGTTAAAATGTGTTTATACGACGGGGACCCATAAGTTCCGGGAATTACGCTGTGGTGGGGAGGGAGAGTGGGGAACCTATTGTTTGACACATTTCCGTCAATGTCACGCCACCGACACGGTTCGCCTGTGAGATTTTTTTTAGTAAAACAACTTTTTACATTTCGGCGAAAACGTAATGGCAAATTGTCGAGAAAAACGGCTGTGAAATTTTTGATCCAATTGTTGACCAAAAACGCCATGACACCGATTATCCCCCATACTCACAGGATGTAACCCACCTCTGACTTGTGTTTGTTCCCCAGAACCACAAAGCCACTGTGGAGGAGCTGAAACAAAAATCGCTGGAAGGCTTAAAGGACATCCCGATAAGTGAATTTAAAAAGATGTGTGTTGTCAGTGGCGAATACTTTGATCAAAAGGTGATCAAAATTTGGTGTTAAAATATTGAGAAATAAGGAGGTATGTATAATGAAATTCCCGTTTTTTTTTTTTTTGGACCCCCTCTGGTATTTTTCTTTTGTTTTAATTCAATTAAATAATTTGTTTAAAATATTAATTGTTTGACTCAATAAAATATGGCAATATAGGCAAAATAGTATACTTAGCTCTGAGGTACAATGGTACACCATTACCTTATATTCTTATTCCATTTCTATTAAAAGCAGGAAAATTAGCCCTGGACACGTATAAATGGGTACGTTCAGGTGAATTAAGGGACTGCAAATGAAATAAAGGGAGATTTTTCTTTCCTTACTATCCAGTCAAAAGTCACCTGCATTTGCAGGAAATTTTTTGACAGCTGGCCAATCAGAGACAAGAAAATTGCCTTTGCCTTGCAGTCCCTTCGTCGACTGAACTCACCCAATGTGAGGTTTTACTTATGTATATTTCGAGCGTTCATTTTTCAATAAAACACTATTCCTTCTTTGTCCATTTACTCGGTCTATTCAATAGCCTTAAATAGACCCCAAAATTGGAAAAAGGAAGGAAAAAATTTGTTCAAGGGTTTTTTGATTGTTTAAAACAAAAATGCCACTTATCTCACCTGTCTGTTTCTTAGAGAATGATCACACTAGACACTTATTAATATTGTTATCAAAGCTCAAAAAATTAACCAAATTTGGTATTAAAACCTAAAAAAATTCTTTTAGAGAATTAGATTTGCTATCAATTTTTTTAATTTTATAAATATAATTTAATTAAAAAAAAAAAAACTAATAAAACGTTTTGAAATTTTCTACTGAATTTTAACCTTTGCTTTGGTTCGATAAGACAACTTCCAATTTAAAATCTAGTTGAGGGGCTAGATGTCATTAAAAATTAAAAGCTTGTACAAATGTAGACAGACGATCTACAATGATTTAAATTATTAGGTTTCCCCAACTTGAAAGTCTTACACAAGCAGTTCGCACAGACAAAGACTTCCAAGTTGGGAAACTCTGATAATTTAAATTATTGTAGATCGTCTGTCCACATTTCTACAAGCTTTTAATAAATGTTCACCCTCACGATGTTTTGTTAAAGCCCACTTCAAAAAAATGCGTGAGTTAGAACCATGAATATAAGGCTTGAAGAATCTAGAATTCGATAGAATTTTTTTTGGAAAAATAATATATTTTTTTACACACATTTGTTCCTTTCTAATCTAAGATCTGACAGTAAATTTTTTAGGTATGCTGAAATATTAATGTCATGCTTTCAAATTCAATCGCCTGGTGGGATTTTGTATCACCGGGCCAGGAGGAGGAAGATATGCAACTGGCTTTGATTACAAATTTCGCCCCAAAAGAGACAAGATTCTTTGGGTTGGTCGCAGAAAACGTGGAAATGCTTCCCAGCTTTCGATTGTTTCATGTCTTAGCGAGGCCAGATACCATTTCATTTTTTTGGCACAGGAGTTTTTGCGCCTGACCTTATTCCGTGATAATATTGGAACGTCATGTGCTAATTATTGCCTTTTGAACTCACTTTACAGGAAGGACATCTTCATTTTACACGACAGTACAAGTACGAAATTTCAGCTGCCGTCTTGTAGATTGTCTAGAATGTTCTCACTGAACATAACGTCTTCGCTCCAGATTTCTAAATTTTTCTACTTTAAAATACTTTCCCACCTCGTTAGCTCGACTTTAATAAGTTTCCTTAGATTATTTACCCCTAATGCCTACTTATTCAAAGCTCCCAATTTTCTAAGGGAGAAATCCCGGGTGGATCCCATGCAATGGCTTTCTTTTTAAACAACTTTTAGTTTTTATTTTTCAAATTTTCGTTTATTTTTCCAAATAAACTTTTGCTTACAAATAACGTCCGAGCGTTAATTTCAAATAACTTTGATAATTTCGTGTATTTTTTGTTTTAAGTAATTTTACGAATTTTTATTTGAGATTGATTTTTATTTTCTTTTTCTAAAAATAAATATGAATAAAATTAATATGCTTTTGTTTTATGATTGAATAAAAAAACAAAAATTATGTTTAGTAAATAGAAACGTAAATGCTAAGGGGAAAACCAAGATTCTTTGAATCCGAACTGAGAAGCCAAAGATTTACGAATCATTCCAATCTTCTTCGTTGCGACCGAACTTATAAACTAAACTACCAACCAGAATGAAGACGTTTTGCATCAGAAGGGCTACTCCTGGCCAGTTGTCTTTTTTAGCTGAGAATACCAAAAAAAAAAATCACATAATTATAGAGCGAGCCAAATGACGATGCATGCACTTACGATTGTTTATGAAATCATCGATCATAATCCAAACGGCAGCTATGACAGATGCGAATCCCATGACAAAGCCAATGAGAAGCCAAATTTTGGCTAATTTAGCTCCAGAATCATCCGAGTTTTCGTTAATCTTTGAAGATAACAATTGAGATTAAAACAAAAGAAGAAACCAATTGCGCCTCAAACTTACATGAGAATTCTTTACGGTATTGACCATAAAGAAACTAAGAGTTCCGAATATTCCAACAAACACTTGACCTGTGGTGATTTGGTGTTTGGGGTCAACTGACATAGCATCGATAAGGAACCACCAACCAGCAAAAAACTGTGTGATTATGGTAAACAAAAGATTATTTTAGACAAACAACAAAAGAAAGAAAATTTAAAGATACTCGACATGACTCAGATGTAGAGACAAAAATGAAAAAGAAAATTGATTTTGTTTTTATTTTATTACCAAAAATCCAGATAATATTGATGCATTTTTGTTGCGAGCAGTTTCTCCGGTAAACCAATCGCGAATATTGTCGATTATGGCCATTTTGAGGAAAGATAATTTGGTGAGACTTTGATAAATATTTTATTCAGGGGCGATTTAGAAGATTTTTACAAGAAAAAAAAAGATGTTCCACTGTCATTCGAATGGAAAATTGTTGACAGGTAGTTTCACTCGTTGGGTCGGAAGATAGGTGTTTCTCTGTCTATTATACCATTCAGTTATCACAAATGAATGCACTGTGTCAATGCGCTTACACCTAGAAGTTTGTGTTGAAAGGGCGAATATTCGAATCAAAACAATCGTGACGACGAAAAAAATAACAAAATTGTATTGGCAATCATAGCAATTTGTTGTTGTTGTTAAATAGAAAGCAGAATCTCGTGGTTTTTATATTACGTGTTGAAAGAAAGTCCAGATCCATATAGATCGGAAGATAATAAAAAATAGCTATGACAACCACGCGATTATTGTATTCGTCGTTACCGCTGATAAATCCTAAAGCGAAACATTCCAATACGACGATCTTTACGACAGTTTCGCACCGGTTTCACATCGATTTGGTGCCTTAATTCTTCTGAAAACGAATGAAAATAAACAGACGTTTTCCTTTGGCGGTGGCGAAGTATTTTTTAATATAGGAAAGTTAAAATCCAGTAATTTCATTCATTACTTTTTACTAATATTTATTAGCGAGCACTTCTTGGTAAATATCAGACAGAGATTAAAGCCTTTCTTAAATCGATACGATTATGTCGCGGCGACAAAGAAAACAGTAACAGCAACTTGTTATTTTTAGGTCGCAGTTGATGGTAAAATAGCTTTATAAAAATTATTCGCGGACGCAAGTCGAATGTCACTTTTTAAATCCAGACGTTTGAATTCGGTAACATATAAAAATTTGATCATCAGTCTGAAGGCTTTCATTATACTAATAACTTTTGTCTTCCACATCTCAAAATTAAAAAATAATGTACTAGATTTTTTTTTGACGTTTAATTGCACGTGCGTGGTTTGAAAATCCGCATTTAAAAATAAATTACTGAAACAGAAACTAGTCTCAGTATTAAACATTTTTTATAAAAATTAATTTATTATAATATAAGAAAACTACAAAAACATAAAGTGAGCATTCCTATCTTTTAACAAAAAATAACTTTTTTAAAATCAATCAATATTCATTACAGCAATGTCATCATCATCAGAAAATGAAGATTTAGAAATTAACGAGGCACAATCTTCTGATGAGGAGGAAGTTGCATCCGCCGAAGAAGAATCCGATAAAGATGAAGAATCTGGTGCCGAAGAACCAGATGTAAATGCCAGTGCCACAGAATCTGATGAAGATGACGATGAGGATGAAGTTGATGACGACGAAGATACTCCACCAACCAAGAAAAATGATGAAAGCCTTCGCCCAAAAATTATTGAAAAAATCACCAACGAATTAAATCAACGCCATGAGAAACGTAAGGGACGACAACTATATGTTCGATTCCCAGAAAAACTACCCGAGAGCATGGAAGAATTCCAAAAGAAAGTCAAAGCACTATCCGATTTGATTGTGGAGGGCCACAAACCAAGACAGAAGCATGCTCGTTTCTGTCTTGTTGATTTTGCCACAACCGAAGATCGTGACCTCACTCTAAAGAAACTCAGCAAGAAAGATTCCAAGATTGTCGTGTCTCTTCCAAAGACTGACAACGAAGATTTCATTAAATCCCTTATCGAAAAGAAGATCCAGCAAAGAGAAAAGAAACTCGCCAAGAATCTGCTTCGCAGCCAGAGTAAGAAGAATGTCTTGCAGACTAAATTCACTCCCACTCTAGTGGTCCTTAACCTGCCCAGTGGTACATCAACTGCCCAGATCAAGGAACTCTTCCCTGATTCTGTGGACATTCATACCAAAGGAGCTTCCGGCAAATTTACAGGCAAAATGATTGCCACAGTTACCCTGCCCTCGAGTGAGGACGCTAGAAAGAATTCCAAGAGGAACTTGGAGTTAGGTGGCAATAAGCTGATATTGCGGTTCAATACTGCAAAGAAGAGGGACTACAAAAAGAAAAAAAATAACAACGCCCAACCAGGTAAATTCTCAAAGAAGGGACCTATTGCACCAGCAAATCCTGAAGGCAAGAATTCAGAGTCGCCCAAAAAATCACCGAAAAAGCGATCCATTTCCGAAAATGGTAGCGCCGATGTGCCCGAGAAGAAGGCCAAGGGCAAGAAACCATTCCCACCAAACAAAAAAGGCAACCCAGCAGGTGGAAAGACGAACAACAACCCGAAAAAGCAAAACAAACAGAAAAAGGGCAAGAGCGTTCAAGTCGCCGATGAGTAGTTTTAAGAATTTTTAATAGAATTTTATGTTGTACATAGATTTAAAGACTTACAAATATACATACATAAATATATATGTATCTGAATGTGAAACTGAAAGCATAAAATTAATTGTTTAATTTTTTCTGCACTGAGATGAGAGCGTGTTCTCCAGCGATTTCTGCAGGAGCTGCATGGACGAAGAAGAAGAGGAAACTGTTCAACATCTTCTGTGCACCTGTCCTGCTCTCTCAGCTAGAAGGAAACTCCATCTAGGAGAATTCTTCTATGAGGACACTAGTTATCTGGCGAATACGGACGCTAAAAGTCTCCCTATTCTTTAGAAACTCGGAATGGTTCGACTAGTAAGTTCCTATCTTGCTAGTTTTATGGTATCACAATGGACCCATAAAGGTCTAAGTGTGTTGGGTTTCTTGCCCGACAACCTTTTTAAACCTAACCTCTGTTCTGAGATTTTCGTCTTGTATTTGAGGTACAGGGGAAAAATTAGAATATAGTCCCTCGCAGTGTTCAATTTTGCAACCGTTTTTTGTTTGTTTTAATCTGATTCGAAATATGTATTTTATAGTTCCGTCCTTAAAGGCTTTTAAAAATACGAGTATAACCTACGAGATCCTATGGACATAGAGTATCAAACCATTTGGAGGCGTTTAACGTAGTTCATTAGACTTAAGATATTATTATCTGTTGCCTTGGAGAATTCTGCTAGATACCTGTCCAAAAATGTTTTCCTCATATTGCGGAGTGCCGGACAGTGGCAATGAAGATTCTCCACAGCCGCTACATAGGTCTACAGTATTTAATCTCATTTTCTTCTTAGGATACCTACCCTTAGAGATTATGACCTGTGATAATTCCTATAATAATATTCTGGGATCTGTTTTTCAGATTCATAATTTTGTCTGTTCTTTTCTTGTTGTAGCTGGGCCACAAATTTCTTGTAGTGGTACAAGTTGCAAGTTTGTTCCATCTACCATTAGTAAGTTCCAATATCTTTTTACCGATTGCCTTTATTATAGCACAGGGTGAATTTAAATATTTGAGTCTAGTAGGCTTAGATCTAATGATGAATCAGAGGTTAAATCTTTTTATAGTATTCCTTGAAGGCGAGCCCCATAAGTACAGCCTTTGCGTGAAGCAGTAGGGTGAAAGAGTTTGTGGTCCCACTCGAGATCATGACAATCCCCGGTAAATGAAGAAGATGAAGTTTTACTTTAAGGTTGGTCACGTACAGCTGATCATATCATTTTATTAAGAAGATTGTGCAGAATGATTGTTTGGTTAGTTTATTTGTTTCCTACATGAGGGGGGTGGCGAGGTCACAGATAGCTTAGGTTAGGTAGACGTGGCTATCAGGGAAACGACTGAAACAATTAGACCAACATTAAGTCCATTGTGAGTATTGTGACACAATAAAAGAATATTATCCTCATTACAAAAACTATTAGGAGCTTCTTATGAAGCGAAAGAGACATTATATGACTGTGTTTATGAGATCGTTGAAAAAAAGAGGAGTCTGCGCCACAGTGCAGGGCAAGGGCGAAGGAGGTGTGTAGTTGTTTCTCCTCGTCTTCGTCCATGCAGCTACTACAGAATTCGTTTGATAATACCCCAAGTCTTGTAGTATATTTGCCTATGAAGCAGTGTCACGTTATAAAACCTATTACGGAGCTAATTTAGATGATCTGCTCAGTGATCACAAAAAATTATATCGCTTAGGATCTAGCAACCGCCAAATTTCTTTGAGAGCTAGACTTCTGAGGGAACAGATAACATGTTTTTGTTGTAGACCTGTGGCATATTAAAAAAAAAGTAATATTCCTCAGCGGAAAGCAAAAATGGTCTTTAAGTCGTAAAATCAAAAATGTAAAGGCAATCCTACCACAAGGAAAAATAATGTAATAATTAGATGAATTGAGTCCTTTGTTGTTAATATTCAAATATTTAATATGACTCACCTCAATGTATGTCCAATATTTTACACAAATTGTTTTTATTTACTCGTATACAGAAAACGGATTTTCCTAAAACTTCTTATTATAAGGTCTGTTTGATGTTAGCTCTGGATCGCCCTAGGTCAAGTTTTATGAAGTTCTTTCTTTCGACAGTTACGGAGCAAGATACAAGTAAAAGGGACATCGAACTGCAAAATTCTCTGCACATTCAAAATATTAAAATTCAATTTAATCTTTTCCAATTCCGTTTGAAAATTCACTCACAATCACTTGAATTAAAATTTCACGGCGATTATTATTGACGATCTCGAAAATAGAAACATATATTATTTGCGGATTAATTTACAAATAAAAAAAAAAAATAAAAAAAATTGTAGTCTGACCATATTGGAAAGGCTGGCCATGGCATTCCACTCCGGTACGCTATCCCACTACTGCTTACCACGGGGACTCTTGGCTGCTGGCTTTCGCCCCTGGCCCGGTTCATCCCTCCTTAGCCAACCTGAATACCTTGGACTCCTCCATGGCACCCATATTGATGGAAAGCTTAGTGCGGACGTTCCGTCAACATGAACTGACCCACAGCACAGAACTCCCATCCTCAGACCATCCTACAATTACACCTCCGAGAAGCCGGATTACAGGAGATGCCAACCTCCCAGTCGAAAAATTACGTTTTAATTTCAACCACTTTCAATCGTACAGCAGCACTGTGGGAATTTTTTTGTTTTGCTTATGCTTTGGGTAAATTTTTTGTGTTTTTAGTAAATTATTTATTCAAAGGAACAAAACTTAACTTAAAAGTTAAATGCACCTAATTATTATTATTTGAATTTTACATAATTCTTTTTTATTAAATTATTTATGTATTTCCGAATCACTAGCTGAAAACACTAACAGTATCGAAAGAAAAACCAAACACGTGAAGGGAAATTTTACTATCGAAATTGCATTTGTAGGGTTTTGTTTGGGATTTTTTGTTTTTGTGAATGGTTTGTGTATTTGGTTGCACTTAAATTTAAATCTTTGATTTCAAATCTTCGATTTAATGTGCATTCACATTTGATTATTTTATTAAACAAAATATACAACAAAAAATATAACATTACGTTGTAGAATAAGGCTCTTAAGTTTAAGAGCCTCGAACTAACTCAAAATATCCACCCTCATTAGTTCATGCAAGAATAATTTGTATGACAAAAAGACAAAAAGAGGAGAGGCTATTACTATAGTTGAGGGGGTTAGTTGAATTATAAATTTAAATTTACATTTTTATGTCCAGCAATTTTGCATGTTTTTGAATTAAAAATGTTTAATTTTGATAAAGAAGACTATGTTTGTCAAGGCGATGTTTAATCTATAAAAAAATGCATATGTTATATATTAAAGAATTGTCCAAACTTGCATACTCAAACCTCACAAAATATGAATAAAAGATTCAAAAATAGAAATAATTATTTTCCACATTTCCTTAGATGCATTTCAGCTCTATTCAACTCTTCCCCAGTTGTGTTGATTCTTCTTCGACCGTAACCAAGTGCTTCTTGAGGTCGACCTGGTCGTCTACTAGTCTCAGGGTCAATCCATTGCCGCTTATGTCTTCGTATGATAGATTCAATAGGTTCCAACTCTGTCCTCAAGATGTTGCTCAGACATCTATTTACGAGCAGTTGTGACTTTCCAAGTGCTGCACCCGTTAAGAAGCACGGATTCAACGTTGGAGTGGAAAAGTCGTAGCTTGGTGCTTATGCTTATAGAGTTGTTTCTCCAGGTGAAGTGGGTATTGGCGGTCGACGCACTGTTCAAAATTCTATATACTTCAGTAGTTAAATCAGCCAAGTGTGCAAGAAGATGGAAGAGATTTATCATTTAGGACTTTTTGAATTATTGATTTGAAATAGTTTATAACGGCTTTTAGCTAACAAGATTGGTTTTTCGTCTCATCAACAAAACTTGGACTCCTTAGTTGACAAAATTTTTGTTGAATTCAGTTCTTGAATAGTTTTTACGAAAAAAAGGCTTCTATGAACTAGACAGACGCAATTTTCAGTTTTGAGCTGAAACTTTTTTTTCATATAGCAAGTTTTTGCTTTCCTATATTTTTCTCTAATGACGTTTTTGCTTTTGTAATTTCTATATTTTTTCTTTCCACTGAAAATATGGTCATATTTCTTGCAACATTATTCTATATCTCGGTAATAAATTTTGGTGAAATAATGTACTTGGTATCTACATTTATGTACTCCTTGAGTACTCTTTGACGTTGGAGTGTGCCAAATGTATTTTCCCATATAATGTTAAGATTCCAAAATTGAAAACTAGAAATATCAGTCTCAAGAATGCGTTTTGTTTTTGCATCTCCAGCTCTAAAATATCGAAATAAATAATGTAGGTGATGGGTTACAGTTACAGTATGAATATAAGAAAATCCAAAAAATTCAGAATGAGTAGGCATGCTTTATTTTAAAAAAAATTGTAGTCTGACCATGTTGGAAAGGCTGACCATAGCATTCCACTCCGGTACGCTATCCCACTACTGCTTACCACGGGGACTCTTGGCTGCTGGCTTTCGCCCCTGGCCCGGTTCATCCCTCCTTAGCCAACCTGAATACCTTGGACTCCTCCATGGCACCCATATTGATGGAAAGCTTAGTGCGGACGTTCCGTCAACATGAACTGACCCACAGCACAGAACTCCCATCCTCAGACCATCCTACAATTACACCTCCGAGAAGCCGGATTACAGGAGATGCCAACCTCCCAGTCGAAAAGTTACGTTTTAATTTCAACCACTTTCAATCGTACAGCAGCACTGTGGGAATTTTTTGTTTTGCTTATGCTTTGGGTAAATTTTTTGTGTTTATAGTAAATTATTTATTCAAAGGAACAAAACTTAGCTTATAAGTTAAATGCACCTATTTATTATTATTTGAATTTTACATAATTCTTTTTTATTAAATTATTTATTTCCGAATCACTACCTGAAAACACTAACAGTATCGAACGAAAAACCAAACACGTGAAGGGAAATTTTACTATCGAAATTGCATTTGTAGGGTTTTGTTTGGGATTTTTTGTTTTTGTGAATGGTTTGTGTATTTGGTTGCACTTAAATTTAAATCTTTGATTTCAAATCTTCGATTTAATGTGCATTCACATTTGATTAGTTTATCAAACAAAATATATACATATACAACAAAAAATATAACATTACGTTGTAGAATAAGGCTGATATTCACCGAGCTCTCTTAAGTTAAAGAGCTTCGATCTTAACTCAAAATATCCACCGTAATTAGTTTATACAAGAATAATTTGACTATGACAAAAAGAGGAAATGCTATTATCTACTAGTTGAGGGGGTTAATTGAATTATAAATTTAAATTTACATTTTTATGTCTAGCAATTTTGTATGTTTTTGAACTAAAAATGTTTAATTTTGATAAAGAAGACTATGTTTGTCAAGGCTATGTTTTATCTATAAAAAAAATAGAGAATTCTTTAATATATAACAATTAAAGAATTCTCCAAACTTGCATACTCAAACCTCACAAAATATGAATAAAAGATTCAAAAATAGAAATAATTATTTTTATAATACAAATTCTATATATTATGTATGTATGTACTTACTTGCTTACACATTTCCTTAGATGCATTTCAGCTCTCTTTAACTCTTCCCCAGTTGTGTTGATTCTTCTTCGACCGTTCTTCACCAAGTGCTTCTTGAGGTCGACCTGGTCGTCTACTAGTCTCAGGGTCAATCCACTGCCGCTTATGTCTTCGTATGATAGATTCAATAGGTTCCTACTCTGTCCTCAAGATGTTGCGCAGACATCTATTTACGAACGTATGCAGCTTTCTAGTGACAGCAGTTGTGACTTTCCAAGTGCTGCACCCGTAAAGAAGCACAGATTCAACGTTGGAGTGGAAAAGTCGTAGCTTGGTGATTATGCTTATAGAGTTGTTTCTCCAGGTGAAGTGGGGATTGACGTTCGATGCACTGTTCAAAATTCCATATATACCTCAGTAGTTCAATCAGCCAAGTGGGCAAGAAGATGGAAGAGATTTAGCATTTATAGGACTTTTTGAATTATTCATTCGAAATAGCTTTTAACGGCTTTTAGCTAACAAGATTGGTTTTTCGTCTCATCAACAAAACTTGGACTCCTTAGTTGACAAAATTTTTGTTGAATTCAGTTCTTGAATAGTTTTTACGAAAAAAAGGCTTCTATGAACTAGACAGACGCAATTTTCAGTTTTGAGCTGAAACTTTTTTTTCATATAGCAAGTTTTTGCTTTCCTATATTTTTCTCTAATGACGTTTTTGCTTTTGTAATTTCTATATTTTTTCTTTCCACTGAAAATATGGTCATATTTCTTGCAACATTATTCTATATCTCGGTAATAAATTTTGGTGAAATAATGTACTTGGTATCTACATTTATGTACTCCTTGAGTACTCTTTGACGTTGGAGTGTGCCAAATGTATTTTCCCATATAATGTTAAGATTCCAAAATTGAAAACTAGAAATATCAGTCTCAAGAATGCGTTTTGTTTTTGCATCTCCAGCTCTAAAATATCGAAATAAATAATGTAGGTGATGGGTTACAGTTACAGTATGAATATAAGAAAATCCAAAAAATTTAGAATGAGTAGGCATGCTTTATTTTAAAAAAAATTGTAGTCTGACCATGTTGGAAAGGCTGACCATAGCATTCCACTCCGGTACGCTATCCCACTACTGCTTACCACGGGGACTCTTGGCTGCTGGCTTTCGCCCCTGGCCCGGTTCATCCCTCCTTAGCCAACCTGAATACCTTGGACTCCTCCATGGCACCCATATTGATGGAAAGCTTAGTGCGGACGTTCCGTCAACATGAACTGACCCACAGCACAGAACTCCCATCCTCAGACCATCCTACAATTACACCTCCGAGAAGCCGGATTACAGGAGATGCCAACCTCCCAGTCGAAAAATTACGTTTTGAATTTCATCTTTCAAACTTTCATCATAGATAATTCTGGTAGATTTTTTTTTCTTTTGTATT